>CM035416.1:129636473-129638973 GCA_020310875.1 Ceratopteris richardii | reverse complement strand
TTCCTTCACCTGAAAGTTTACGTGCAAATAAGAAGAGCACTAGAAGATTTTGTACTCAGAATCTCCCAAACCAAGGGTTACAGACTCCTCCACAAGTTGCGTACGACTCAAAGGCGATACCGCAGAAAAACAGCCCCAAGGTATCCATGGGAGACTGGTTTAAAATGGTCAAAGGAATTACAATTTGCCTACGGCTCACAAATGTAAAGCCGCAGTGAGGGGCTGAACTCTTGCGCTCCTCTCAATAGGCGAAGGGCGGAAACACACAAGGTAGCGTACGCGAACTCTGTTTTTTGAAAATTTTCGTGGAAGTTAATGAAGGGGGTAGAGTATTAGAAACTTTTATCAATTATTGAAATTATTCTTGTATTTTAAGAACGAATTATACAGTGGTTTAATCTCGTTCTATGTGATCTAGAAGATTGCCGAAAAATCTGCATGACTGTTAATATTTTTTTTATAAAAAATGGATGATTTAATAATAACAAAGAATATATACTATGGATAACCGCCAGAAGTCATGAGGGCGGCATTGAAAATGTTAAACCGGAGATCGAATTCGCATGGAAAGACAGATTAAAGAAAGGTGTAACGAATATGATGCGAAAAATGCAGACAGGAAAAGTGAAGAGGAGAATCGTGAAGCACAGAAGAGAAACAGCCAAAAGTGGAGAGCTTTTAAGTTTTATACTTTGAATCTAACGAAATTTGAGGCACACACTATGGAGGACTGTGCAGCTCTATAGTTATGGATTCCTTGTAATAATGTCGAGACCAGACGGAATTGATCCGGTGACTTTCTCAGAGTTGAAAGTGCCTGCACAAAAGCAAGTTCGCGCGTGAACTAATTGACATTTCGTTGAAAGTTGGACGCACCTGCGAAAACTCATTAGTGTATAACTAAATCGGTCACGAGCTCTGTTATTCATCCCATGAAGGCAGCTCACTATAAGCATGCTAAAAGTGATGTCGACACAAGATACGTCGTCAAGTAGGAAATTTCAAGATGTGCAGATACGTGTTAACTCAAATATGACTGAACAATGTCTCAATTAACGTCTGGGTATTGTAATCAGGACAGTTCGTTTAATCTATTGGACAGTTCCTTTGGAGTTTAATTACGAATTCTACAAATGATCAGAGAACACTGCATTTGGATGAGGCGGCTGATGAGGATTTCAAATGATTAACATAACTGGGTCTGTCTTTTCTTCGAATACTTGGAGTGCATACTCATACTAATTACATGGGGTGATTAATACTATAACAGAAGATATGAGCTTTCAAAGGGTGAAAGCATAAATTATGACTGAAGTTGAAGCAGGTGTAGTCTAGCGGCTGATGCCTTGAAGCTGTGGGAGGAAGTCTGAAGTTCAAGTCTTGGCTGGACATGTCGATGAGTCTCTGATAATGGGTGCCTCTACCTTAAGGGGTTGGGTGTGTGAGTGGGTTGGGTGTGTGAGTGTGTATTTCCAATTCATTGTACTCTCAAAAAATAAGGAAATAAATTATCACTGAACTTGGAATAAGTAGTTGGTGTTTCTTATTTTTTAGCTTTTCAGCGCACGTGCGTGCAGAATCCAGCCTGTGGAGATGAGAATGAAGATATCTTTTATTTTCTTTTGCTGTACCAGGCCTATTGGTCGGTAGAACACGACGAGCAGTAGAACATCCTTTTCAGGGGGGCGAGATTACAAAATTAGAAAACTCTTTAGCCTCAAAAGCAACTTCGAAATGTGCAATAAAAGCGACAACAAAGCAATGCAAACGTGCGAATCAACGCTTGAAAATAGAAGCAAATTAATGGTGGGTTGACGTAGAATATCTGAGCGTGAAGCTGAGATTGAACGAGATAGAATGTCAGCGTCGGATTAATAGCTTGAGCGTCCAGCGAGATCGACGAGATCTCGTGGAACAAAGAGAACTTTGGTCTACTTCTGTGTGTTGATAAGGGAATAAACAAGTACGCAAACGTCTGGCCCAGTGCGCGTTGCTTGAATACCATTCAATATTGTAGAAGAAAATTTAGCTTTAATCTGTCTACAAACGCAGGCACATATGCGTGTGGAAATAAAGACCTTGCCTGGTTTTGAGAGAGGAAAGCTCTTTACTACGGTGATCTGTACTCTTTGAAATACTTACTAGATTTGCAACAGTGTCGAAAAAATGTCTATTATTTTTCTTCTATCAAAGGAAAAAGGAAAGGGAAAATATACAAGTGGTAGAGTGAGTTACAAAGAAGGTCTAAATTCTTGTCTTCCTCTTTCTGGAGAACTCCCTTACCTTTCGGTTTGTTGTTTCCAGAGATGAACATCCTATGGTGTCTCAAGCGAGGGGATTTCTTATAATTACAAGTTCTTTTATCTTTTATTTCTCAATTGGTTATTCTCTAAAAGGATTATCGAAGTTGTTTGTAAATCTTTCATCCAAATCGTCCAAACAACTTCACCTTTGTTAGCATTCCACAAAGGAGAGGATCAACCAATCCCTTCTCCAAGTA
>CM035416.1:129628973-129631473 GCA_020310875.1 Ceratopteris richardii | reverse complement strand
AATTATTTAAAACACTAATACTTTTTATATTTATTTATCTATATAATTATCCTATTTTACATATATATATATATATATATATATATATATATATATATATTTAGTTATTAGTTCAGATTTTTTCCTTAAATCTTAAAACCCTAAAACCCTAATCCTAATCCTAAAAACCTAAAACCCTATTTTATATATATATATATATTTATTTATTCAGATTTTTTCCTTGAACCCTAAAATCCTAAAACCCTAATCCTAATCCTAAAAACCTAAAACCCTAATCCTAAAACCTTAATCCTAATCCTAAAAACCTAAAACCCTATTTTATATATATTTTTATTTATATATTCTGATTTTTTCTTAATTAATCCTATTTTAATATATTTAATTATATATATTGAATTAAATTATTTAAAACACGAATACTTTTTATATTTATTTATCTGTATAATTATCCTATTTTATTTATATATTTATTTATTTATTCATATTTTTCCTTGAATCTTAAAACCCTAAAATCCTAATCCTAATCCTAAAAACCTAAAACCCTATTTTATATATATATATATATATATTTATTTATTCAGATTTTTTCCTTAAACCCTAAAACCCTAAAACCTTAATCTTAATCCTAAAACCCTTAAACCCTAATCCTAATCCTAAGAACCTAAAACCCTATTTTATATATATATTTACTTATATATTCAGATTTTTTCTTAATTAATCCTATTTTTATATATTTAATTATATATATTTAATTAAATTATTTAAAACACTAGTACTTTTTATATATGTATTATATGCATGTGTATGTGTATGTGTGTATATTTGTTATGTAGGTGTTAAAACCCTAAAACCCTAATAAAAAAGACTTAGACTTAAATCCAAAATACTAAAACGTAAATACTTAAACACCTATAAAAATCTAAATGTGTAAATGTGTAGATATGTGTGTGTGTGTATGTGTGCTCTATTTTGCTATGTGTATGTATGCATGTGTGTATATGTGTATGTGTGTGTATGTATGTATGCATGTGTGTATATGTGTATGCGTGTATGTATGTGTGTACATGTATGTGTGTATGTGTGTGTGTATGTGTATGTATGCATATGTGTATATATGTGCGTGTATGTATGTGTGTTATGCATGTTTGTGTGTATGTATGCATGTATGTATATTTGTATGTGTGTGTATGCATGCATGTGTGTATATGTGTGTATGTAAGCATGCATGTGTGTATATGTGTGTGTATGTAAGCATGCATGTGTGTACATGTATGTGTGTATGTATGCATTTGTAAATGTGTAGATGTGTGTGTGTGTATGTATGCTCTATTTTGCTATCTGTATGTATACATGTGTGTATATCTGTATGTGTGTGTATGTATGCATGCATGTATGTATATGTGTATGTGTGTATGTGTGTATGTGTGTATGTGTGTATGTATGTGTGTGCATGTATGTGTGTATGTGTGTGTGTATGTGTATGTATGCATATGTTTATATATGTGTGTGTATGTATGTGTGTATGCATGTGTGTGTGTCTATGTATGCATGTATGTATATTTGTATGTGTCTGTATGCATGCATGTGTGTATATGTGTGTATGTAAGCATGCATGTGTGTATATGTGTGTGTATGTAAGCATGCATGTGTGTACATGTAAGCATGCATGTGTGTACATGTATGTATGTATGCATGTGTAAATGTGTAGATGTGTATGTGTATGTGTATGTGTGTGTGTATGTATGCTCTATTTTGCTATGTGTATGTATGCATGTGTGTATATGTGTATGTGTGTGTGTATGTATGCATGCATGTGTGTATATGTGTATGTGTGTGTTTGTATGTGTGGGCATGTATGTGTGTATGTGTGTGTGTATGTGTATGTATGCATATGTGTATATATGTGTGTGTATGTATGTGTGTATGCATGTGTGTGTGTATGTATGCATGTATGTATATTTGTATGTGTGTGTATGCATGCATGTGTGTATATGTGTGTATGTAAGCATGCATGTGTGTATATGTGTGTGTATGTAAGCATGCATGTGTGTACATGTATGTGTGTATGTATGCATGTGTAAATGTGTAGATGTGTGTGTGTATGTGTGTATGTAAGCATGCATGTGTGTATATGTGTGTGTATGTAAGCATGCATGTGTGTATATGTGTGTGTATGTAAGCATGCATGTGTGTACATGTATGTGTGTATGTATGCATGTGTAAATGTGTAGATGTGTGTGTATATGTGTGTATGTAAGCATGCATGTGTGTATATGTGTGTGTATGTAAGCATGCATGTGTGTATATGTGTGTATGTAAGCATGCATGTGTGTATATGTGTGTGTATGTAAGCATGCATGTGTGTACATGTATGTGTGTATGTATGCATGTGTAAATGTGTAGATGTGTGTGTGTGTGTGTATGTATGCTCTATTTTCCTATGTGTATATATGCATGTGTGTATATGTGTATGTGTGTGTATGTATGCATTCTTTCTTTT
>CM035416.1:129603973-129623973 GCA_020310875.1 Ceratopteris richardii | reverse complement strand
ACACCTGCATTCTTCAATCATTCTGGTCAAAGGGGTCTTTGCTTGAACGATTAGGTTCTTCTTGATAAAAGTCTTGCCCATAATTGCTCTTTAGATTATGGTATACTTCTGAGTCCATCTTCATAACCTTGCTCAAGGAAGAGGTCCCAATGTAATCGTAGGTGTGTATATGCAAAATGTGTGTGTGGGTGTATGTGTGTATGTGGGTGAGTGTGTGTGTTACATGTGTGTGTGCGAGTGAGAATGTGTGATAGTATGTGTGTGAGTGTGTGTATGAGTGGGGGGAGTGTGCATATGTATGGGTGTGTGTGTGTGTTTGTACGCATAGGGGTGCATGTGTGTAAGTGTGGGTGTGTGTGATTTGTGTGTGATTGTATGGGGGTGTGAGTGTGTAATGGTGCGGGTGTGTGTGGCATATGTGTGTGTGGGTGTGTGTGTGTGTGGGTGTGCATGTATGTGTTTGTGTATGTGTGGGAGTGTATGTGGGTGTGTGTGTAAGCCGGTGTGTGTGGAAGTGTGCTTGAGGGTGTGTGTGGAAGTGTGTGTGTATGAGTGCATGTGTGTGGTTGTGTATGTATGTGCGTATGTGTGTTATTGTGCGTGTGTATGTGCGGGTATGTGAGAGAGATAGAGAGTGAGGGGGTGGAGTGTGTGCGCGAGGGGGGGTGGAGGTGTGAGGGGCGGGGGGCGGAGGGCAGAGGTGTGAGGGGCGGGGGCGGAGGGCGGGTCTGTGAGGCGCAGAGGGCGGAGGGCGGAGGTGTGAGGGCGGGGGGCGGAGGTGTGAGGGGCGGGGGGCGGAGGGCGGAGGTGTGAGGGGCGGGGGGCGGAGGGCGGAGGTGTGAGGGGCGGGGGGCGGAGGGCGGGTGTGTGAGGGGCGGGGGGCGGAGGGCGGGTGTGAGGGGCGGGGGGCGGAGGGCATGTGTGTGAGGGGGGGGGGGGGGGCGGAGGGCGGAGGTGTGAGGGGCGGGGGGCGGGGGGCGGAGGGTGGAGGTGTGAGGGGCGGGGGGCGGAGGGCAGGTGTGTGAGAGGCGGGGGGCGGAGGGCGGAGGTGTGAGGGGCGGGAGGCGGAGGGCGGGTGTGTGAGGGGCGGGGGGCGGAGGGCGGGTGTGTGAGGGGCGGGGGGCGGAGGGCGGAGGTGAGAGGGGCGGGGGGCGGAGGGCGGGTGTGTGAGGGGCGGGGGGCGGAGGGCGGGTGTGAGGGGCGCGGGGCGGAGGGCGGGTGTGTGAGGGGCGGGGGGCGGAGGGCAGGTGTGTGAGGGGCGGGGGGCGGGGGGCGGAGGTGTGAGGGCGGGGGGCGGAGGGCGGAGCTGTGAGGGTATGTGAGAGAGATAAAGAGAAAGAGAGAGAGAGAGAGAGAGAGAGAGAGAGAGAGAGAGAGAGAGAGAGAGAGAGAGAGAGAGAGAGAGAGAGAGAGAGAGAAAGAGATCGGGGAAAGAGAGTGAGGGGGTGGAGTGTGTGTGTGAGGGGGGGCGGAGGTGTGAGGGGCGGGGGGCGGAGGGCGGAGGTGTGAGGGGCGCGGGGCGGAGGGCGGGTGTGTGAGGGGCGGGGGGCGGAGGGCGGAGGTGTGAGGGGCGGGGGGCGGAGGGCGGGTGTGTGAGGGGCGAGGGGCGGAGGGCGGAGGTGTGAGGGGCGGGGGGCGGAGGGCGGGTGTGTGAGGGGCGGGGGGCGGAGGTGTGAGGGGCGGGGGGCGGAGGGCGGGTGTGTGAGGGGCGGGGGGCGGAGGGCGGGTGTGTGAGGGGCGGGGGGCGGAGGGCGGAGGTGTGAGGGCGGGGGGCGGAGCTGTGAGGGTATGTGAGAGAGATAGAGAGAGAGAGAGAGAGAGAGAGAGAGAGAGAGAGAGAGAGAGAGAGAGAGAGAGAGAGAGAGAGAGAGAGAGAGAGAGAGAGAGAGAGAGAGAGAGAGAGAGAGAGAGAGAAAGAGATCGGGGAAAGAGAGTGAGGTAGAGAGAGAGGGAGAGAGAGAGAGAGAGAGGGAAAGAAAGAAAGAAAGAAAGAAAGAGGGGATGGGAGAGAGAGAGAGAGAGAGAGAGAGAGAGAGAGAGAGAGAGAGAGAGAGAGAGAGAGAGAGAGAGAGAGAGAGAGAGAGAGAGAGAGAGAGAAGGAAAGAAAGAAAGAGGGGACGGGAGAGAGATAAAGAGAAATGGAGAGGCAAGCGGGCAGCGAGAGAAAGAGGAAGTTAGAGAGAAAGAAGGGGAAAAGAGGGGTGCTACAGACCCCCACACCAAGATTTTGCACCGCCTCGGTCCAATTTCCTTCTCATCTTCTTATTGAATAAAAACAATGGCAAATACTTTGAATGACATGTGGTACGTACAATGATTGAAATTTTTCCAAGCTGACTTAGTTTAGGTACCTTTTCACCCTGGAGATGTTGACCAAGGGAATCCTTTTACCCTGCAAATCTTCTAGATGTACTGCACCATGTGGTAACACCTCGATAACCTTATATGGTCCTGCTCATTTGGGTGCCAATTTAGTTTGAATTGGTGGAATTTGATGCACTAAAACCATGGAACCTTCTTGTACTTCATTGGACCTCAGATACCTGTCATGCAGTCTTTTGCGCTCTTCTTGTGTTACCTGAAGTTTTTGCATTGCTCCTTCTTTGTATTCTTCTAATGCCACCAATCTCTCAATGGGGGGTTCAATTCCAATGGTTTTGATTTCTATTTCCTTTCTGATAATGAACTCTAATGGTGCCAATGCCTCTTTTCCATATACTAAACGGAAGGGAGTCTCGCCTGTGGTTCCCCTTTTCGTGGTTCTGAAAGCCCAGATTGCACCAATCAATGCTAGCGGCAAGGTGCTTTGATGATCGAAAGATAATTTGCGAAGGAGTCCAATCAAAATCTTATTGGAACTCTCTGCTTGGCCATTTACCCTAGGGTAGTAGGCACAAGATTTTTTATGGAAGATTTTGTACCTCTCAAATATAAACTGGAGCAATTGATTTACAAAATGTGTGCCCCTATCACTAGTAATTTCCAGTGGGCAACCAAATCTTGAGAAAATACGTTTATACAAGAATTTGGCTACTGTTAAAGCCGTGCAGTCCACAGTAGCTTTAGCCTCTATCCATTTAGTGGCATAACACGTGGCCATCAAAATATACTTTTTACCTCCTGGTTGCCCAGTTGGGCTAAAGGGCCCTATGAAATCAAGACCCCATCGTTCAAATGGAAGCCATCCGGTAGATATGACTAATGGTTGGTAATTTAAACTGGTTGGCGCGGAAGCACATCTCTGGCAGATGTGGCATTCTTTAGCAAACTTGATTGCATCCTTGAAGATATGAGGCCACCACAACCCTTTGTGGATGATTCTATGAGCCAATTCTTCCCCCTTTAGGTGTCCTTCATTGTGTGCAGCCTTCAGCAAAAGATTTACCTCCTCTGGATAGACACACCTTCTCAATATATCATCCTGGCAGTATTTATATAAATTTCCATTTATAAGAGAATATGCTTTGGTTTTCAGGAGCAATCTTCTCTTTTCTACAAGTGTCAAGTGTTCTGGGATCTTTCCAGTAGTCAGAACATGGAGAATTTCATCATACCAACCAGTCCGGATTGCTACTAGAAAAAGATTGCTATCCACCAATTCATCATTAATACCTGTTGCCTTTTCGCTCATTCCCGTCTTGGACACTTGATCTGCCATGTAGTGCTCTTTTCCTGGCTTAATATGAATATCAAAATTAAATTCTTGAAATAGGAGTAACCATCTCCAGATCCTTCCAGCTACTCTAGGCTTGTTTATCAAATACTTCAAGGGCTGATGATCAGAAATAACAATGAAATGTACACCAAGGAGATAATGTCGGAACTTCTGAAGGGCAAATACGATAGCCAAACCTTCTCTTTCCGTTGTACTGTAATTTCTTTCAGCTTGGTTGAGTAGTCTGCTTGCATAAGAGATAGGTCTATCCACTTTGTGAGATGATGGTTGAGCTAGAACTGCACCAACAGCATGAAGACTAGCATCTGTATGTACATGAAATTCTAATGACCAATTAGGAACACTTAAAAGTGGAGCAGTACATAGCCTCAACTTTAGTTCACAAAATGCTTTGTCAGCTTCAGCACTCCATGAGAAAGGGATCTTTTTGCTGGTAAGCCTTGACAAGGGCTTAGCAATTTCCGAATACATCCTAATGAATCTTCTGTGATACCCTGCATGACCCAAGAAACTTTGCACTTCCTTTGGGCTTTGTGGAATTGGCATGGAAAGAATAGCTGTAACCTTTGCAGAGTCAACAGTTATTCCTTCAGCAGATACTATGTGACCAAGAAGAGTACCCTTAGTGACCAAAAAGTGACATTTATCAGGATTCAATTTCAACCCCGTTTTGAGACATTGCCCAAAAATTTGTTCTAAATTTTCCAAATGGTCATGGAAATCTTGAACTGCTGCCCTTCTATCTGTACCTGAAAATACTGAAAAGTCATCCATGAAAATGCGTAGAAAGGTTGTTAACCACTTGCCCAATATTAGATACATCGTTCTATTAAATGAAGCCGGTGCATTCTTCAAACCAAAAGCCATTCGAGTATAGACATAAGTGCCCCAGGGAGTAACAAAGGCTGTTTTGTCCCTATCATCAGGGTGAATTACTATCTGATTGTAGCCACTAAAACCATCCAAGAAACTATACAAAGTGTGACCAGCTACTTCCTCAAGCACTTGCTCTGTGAAGGGCTGAGGAAATCCACCTTGAACAGTCACTTTATTCAAAGCACGGAAATCAACACATACCCTTATTTTTCCACTATTTTTCTTCAGCACAATAACCATAGAAGAAAGCCACCTGGAATGTTCTACTGACACAATTATACCTGCTTCTTCTAGTTTTGTAATCTCTGCTTTTACCGCCTCTGCATACTTCGGATTGAGTCGATATGGCCTACTTCTTACAGGCGCAGCTCCCTCAACCAAGGGTATCCGATGTAATCCAAGCTCTTCTGGTATTCCTGTTAGATCTTTGTAGGACCATGCGAAGACACTTTTGTAAGTAAAGAGCAAGGAAGTTACCTTCTGTAATAAATTAGGATAATGCCACAACCAGGATGCCAAATGGACTACTTGAGGGTTCTCTTCATCCCCTAAATTTACTTCTTGAACTAATGTTTCAGGACTACCCTTGCTTGAGAAATCATCTCCACTATATGCAGGAGTGGATTTTAATTTATATTCTGCAACATGTTCTTCCATCCATCCTTGAGGTATATCTGCAAAAGGCAGGTCTTCTCTGCTCTTAATTTCACAATCTTCTACCTCTGATTCTTTTATATGGCTTGCCCTTTCAAAGTTTTTATTTTCCTGCAATTGCTTATTCTCCAATACCTTGTGATCTTCATTGCCCTTTTCTGTAATTACCTTATCTGCAACTTCCTCCTCAATTTCATTGATCTCCACTGTACAACACTCTGCACTTCCCATCATCCAATTTAACAATGTATCATCTTCATGGGGTAGAGAGGGCATTACCTAAGTGTCCACAGTATATCCAGTAGTTTTCCCTGAGTCAATTCCTTCCTCCAAGTGTAGTTGCAGTTGGCTATTGGTGCTTGTTGAAATCCATAATTTATTTTTTCCCCAATCTTGCAAAGCTTTTGCTTGTCTCAGCCAAGGTCTTCCCAGGAGTAGAGGGTAAGAAGTCTCCTGAGGAAGTGCAATAACAACAAAATCTAGAACAAAATGGCAGCCTTGTACTACCATCAGTACCTTCTCAATAATGCCCAGTGGCGCAACCCGATGTTGATCTGCCAATGTAACTGTGAATGGTGCCAACTTGGTGGGGCTCAATTTCAACCTCTTCATTGTAAAATCTGGCATTAAATTGATACCAGAACCTCCATCTATGATCACACCTGTGAGAGCTTCATCCTTTATACAAACTGATAATCTTGAACTTTGGTAGTCTGCTAAGGGTGCAGGGGGAAAATCAACCATGAAACCATCTATACTAGGTGATTGGACCAAGTGAGCAGAGTGTATAATCTTCAGTAAGTCACTTCTTATTTTTGAATCCATCCTTATAAGTTCATATAGACTAACCTTGTGATGAATACCTTTCAAGATCTGTTCAATGTTTACCTCCTGAGTATTTTCTTGCAGACTTGTTGGTTGACCCTTTAGAGAAGTAGTCATCTTATCATAAGCTCCTTCAATTTCTGCTTGGTCCTTCCATCCTGACTCCTTTTCTTCCTCTTTATCCCGAAATCCTTGTTGTTCATCTCTCTGGGTTGCAGCTGCTTGCCTAGCTCTAGTCATCATGGGCATTGCAGAGGATGAAACAGCATAAGTCTGAGTGGTTTTTCCTTCTTCCTTTGGAGAGACTGCAATCATGTGGATTGGAGCAGGACGACTTCTCGGACAATCTTTGGTATAATGATCCTTGGCCTCTGGATAATGTTGACAAGGAGGTGCATCTTCTGGAAGAGAACACCTATTTTGCATGTGGCCGTACTCACCACAACGATAACACATCAAAGGTCTATTATATCTAGGCTTTGCAGGCCGATTCTCCTCTCTATTAGATGTATTTGAAGTACTAGCATAGTATGAATCCAAAGTTTGAGGGTTACTTCTCTGCTGTGTACCCTTGAGGTAATAACAATCTCTGGCTTCATGACCATCTTTTCCACAAAATTGACAGCTTACCTTAATAGGGCAGTTAGCATTGGAATGTCCATTGTTGTTACAGATTGTACACCAAATTTGTCTCCTTATATCCTGAGTGGTCTTCAAATCTTCTAACTCTCGGCGAAGTTGAGCTACTTCATCATCAGTGCGACGCAGTGGTGGCAAGACCTTCTCTTCTTGTTGATTTTGTTGCATCTTCAATGCTTACAGTTCCCTCCTTAGTTGCTCAATAGGATCCAGATCTGCAGCATACTTTTGTTGTATATCCCCCTCAAAATGTTGCCTTGCTTCTTCAATGCGTGATGCCGCTGCAAAAAAATCATTGAGAGTGGCATCCAATCTAAGAGACTCCCGAAGCTTCTACTGAGATGACCTTGGTAGGGCCTTCTCAATCCACTTTTTAACCGAAAAGTCACCTGGAGCATGTGGCAGACGTGCAACAAGTGCTTTTGTTTTAGTGTGAAGTTCACGAAAAGATTCACCTGGTCTTAGCTTCAAATTCTCTAGCTGATCTAGAGCTCTTTCTGAAGAATCACTCGGTCTGAATGTTTGTGAGAAAGCCGCCTTCAAAGCCTCCCATGTAGTGAAATGGCCATCTGCATACTGACTGTACCATTTATCTGCAAGACCCTCCAATGTGGATGGAAAAAGTGCTAGCATTGCATCTTCCCTATTCTGCAGACCTCGCCCACGGCATAAAGAGATGAATCTTCTCAAATGATCATCCGCATCCTCATAAGCATGTCCCTTGAAGGTAGGGAACTTGATGTTGAGGCTGGAGAGCAAATGAGAAAGATCCTCCATTTGGACCGGTGTCTCTTCTGACGTATCTGAGGAGAAATCTAGAGTTCTCCTATACCCTTCTTTTGACAATGGTGTCGCACCCAAGTCAATGGACAAATTTAGGGAAGGCAGAGGGGAGGTAGACTCACAAGCCGTGGCTATTGCTAACTTGTTAAGACTCCTCCGAACACGAAGAGACTCCTTATCTACTCGTGTATGGGTCATGTACTTATTCGCAAGTGTAATAGGGCAAATACCTCTCACAGAAATGCAAAGGTCCCACCGTGCGTGCCAAACTGTAGAGGAGGTACTAGGGTATCCGCTTTTAACAAAAGTAGGGGTTAAAGATTAACACATCCACTACGTGGCCTACTCAAGGGGGGTTCTCTTTAGGGAAGTATACCCTTTAACATTTATGTGAGCAGGTAGATAACACAGATTGCACAGACTGGTAAATACTTCGAAAAAATATGGACAACAAATGACCAAAGAAGACCGTACACTTCTTGATTCAAATCAGGTGATTACAAGGTTGGGCAGAGTGATGCTCAAAAGTGCAAACTTTGTGCTAACGAGCCGCAAGCCTAGGGCTAACAAGCCACTCTAAAAGTAAATAACTCTAACACAACAGATTCTTCCCATCACCATAAGGGGCCACTGATATGCAGACTAACTCAGAACAATACAAAGAATTTCTCTCGAGGATAGAACCTAATCAACAATCACTGACTCACAGAAAAGAAGAAGAATCCAAGCTACTCTCTTACACTATAGTGCTCATAGCCCTCCACTGAGAAGCCTACCCTCTGTATACACACTACAGAGTAGCTCCTACAATAGGCTTGAAACCACCAAGTGCAAGAGAGGACTTCTGCACGTATACACGAACCACCGTGTCTCAAAAATTGTTGTACCTTGTACATGTACTCCAGTGTACCCAAATGAGCACAAATCCCTTGATTTTATAGGTCCCAATAGGCCAAGAGAGCCTTGCCGAATCTTCACGTCCACAGATCACGCGTCGGTTAATTGCCTAACACCTGCATTCTTCAATCATCCTGGTCAAAGGGGTCTTTGCTTGAACGATTAGGTTCTTCTTGATAAAAGTCTTGCCCATAATTGCTCTTTAGATTATGGTATACTTCTGAGTCCATCTTCATAACCTTGCTGAAGGAAGAGGTCCCAATGTAATCGTGGGTGTGTATATGCAAAATGTGTGTGTGGGTGTATGTGTGTATGTGGGTGAGTGTGTGTGTTGCATGTGTGTGTGCGAGTGAGAATGTGTGATAGTATGTGTGTGACTGTGTGTATGAGTGGGGGGAGTGTGCATATGTATGGGTGTGTGTGTGTGTTTGTACGCATAGGGGTGCATGTGTGTAAGTGTGGGTGTGTGTGATTTGTGTGTGATTGTATGGGGGTGTGAGTGTGTAATGGTGCGAGTGTGTGTGGCATATGTGTGTGTGGGTGTGTGTGTGTGTGTGGGTGTGCATGTATGTGTTTGTGTATGTGTGGGAGTGTATGTGGGTGTGTGTGTAAGCCGGTGTATGTGGAAGTGTGCTTGAGGGTGCGTGTGGAAGTGTGTGTGTGTGAGTGCATGTGTGTGGTTGTGTATGTATGTGCGTATGTGTGTTATTGTGCGTGTGTATGTGCGCGTATGTGAGAGAGATAGAGAGTGAGGGGGTGGAGTGTGTGCGCAAGGGGGGGCGGAGGTGTGAGGGGCGGGGGGCGGAGGGCGGAGGTGTGAGGGGCGGGGGCGGAGGGCGGGTGTGTGAGGGGCGGAGGGCGGGTGTGTGAGGGGCAGAGGGCGGAGGTGTGAGGGCGAGGGGCGGAGGGCGGAGGTGTGAGGGGCGGGGGGCGGAGGGCGGAGGTGTGAGGGGCGGGGGGCGGAGGGCGGAGGTGTGAGGGGCGGGGGGCGGAGGGCGGGTGTATGAGGGGCGGGGCGCGGAGGGCGGGTGTGAGGGGTGGGGGGCCGAGGGCGTGTGTGTGAGGGGTGGGGGGCGGAGGGCGGAGGTGTGAGGGGCGGGGGGCGGAGGGCGGAGGTGTGAGGGGCGGGGGGCGGAGGGCGGGTGTGTGAGGGGCGGGGGGCAGAGGGCGGAGGTGTGAGGGGCGGGGGGCGGAGGGCGGGTGTGTGAGGGGCGGGGGGCGGAGGGCGGGTGTGTGAGGGGCGGGGGGCGGAGGGCGGAGGTGTGAGGGGCGGGGGGCGGAGGGCGGGTGTGTGAGGGGCGGGGGGCAGAGGGCGGGTGTGAGGGGCGGGGGGCGGAGGGCGGGTGTGTGAGGGGCGGGGGGCGGAGGGCGGGTGTGTGAGGGGCAGGGGGCGGAGGGCGGAGGTGTGAGGGCGGGGGGCGGAGGGCGGAGCTGTGAGGGTATGTGAGAGAGATAGAGAGAGAGAGAGAGAGAGAGAGAGAGAGAGAGAGAGAGAGAGAGAGAGAGAGAGAGAGAGAAAGAGATCGGGGAAAGAGAGTGAGGGGGTGGAGTGTGTGCGCGAGGGGGGGCGGAGGTGTGAGGGGCGGGGGGCGGAGGGCGGAGGTGTGAGGGGCGGGGGGCGGAGGGCGGGTGTGTGAGGGGCGGGGGGCGGAGGGCGGAGTTGTGAGGGGCGGGGGGCGGAGGGCGGGTGTGTGAGGGGTGGGGGGCGGAGGGCGGAGGTGTGAGGGGCGGGGGACGGAGGGCGGGTGTGTGAGGGGCGGGGGGCGGAGGGCGGAGGTGTGAGGGGCGGGGGGCGGAGGGCGGGTGTGTAAGGGGCGGGGGGCGGAGGGCGGCTGTGAGGGGCGGGGGGCGGAGGGCGGGTGTGTGAGGGGCGGGGGGCGGAGGGCGGGTGTGTGAGGGGTGGGGGGCGGAGGGCGGAGGTGTGAGGGCGGGGGGGCGGAGGGCGGAGCTGTGAGGGTATGTGAGAGAGATAGAGAGAGAGAGAGAGAGAGAGAGAGAGAGAGAGAGAGAGAGAGAGAGAGAGAGAGAGAGAGAGAGAGAAAGAGATCAGGGAAAGAGAGTGAGGGGGTGGAGTGTGTGCGCGAGGGGGGGCGGAGGTGTGAGGGGTGGGGGGCGGAGGGCGGAGGTGTGAGGGGCGGGGGGCGGAGGGCAGGTGTGTGAGGGGCGGGGGGCGGAGGGCTTAGGTGTGAGGGGCGGGGGGCGGAGGGTGGGTGTGTGAGGGGCGGGGGGCGGAGGGCGGAGGTGTGAGGGGCGGGGGGCGGAGGGCGGGTGTGTGAGGGGCAGGGGGCGGAGGGCGGAGGTGTGAGGGGCGGGGGGCGGAGGGCGGGTGTTTGAGGGGCGGGGGGCGGAGGGCGGGTGTGTGAGGGGCGGGGGGCGGAGGGCGGAGGTGTGAGGGCGGGGGGCGGAAGGCGGAGCTGTGAGGGTATGTGAGAGATAGAGAGAGAGAGAGAGAGAGAGAGAGAGAGAGAGAGAGAGAGAGAGAGAGAGAGAGAGAGAGAGAGAGAGAGAGAGAGAGAGAGAGAGAGAGAGAGAGAGAGAGAGAGAGAGAGAGAGAGAGAGAGAGAGAGAGAAAGAGATCGGGGAAAGAGAGTGAGGTAGAGAGAGAGGGAGAGAGAGAGAGAGAGAGGGAAAGAAAGAAAGAAAGAAAGAAAGAGGGGATGGGAGAGAGAGAGAGAGAGAAGGAAAGAAAGAAGGAAGAAAGAAAGAGGGGACGGGAGAGAGAGAAAGAGAAATGGAGAGGCAAGCGGGCAGCGAGAGAAAGAGGAAGTTAGAGAGAAAGAAGGGGAAAAGAGGGGTGCTACATATATATATATATATATATATATATATATATATATATATATATATATATATATATATATATATATATATATATATATATATATATATATATATATATATATATATATATATATATATATATATATGTATGTATATGTACATACATATACATATACACACACATACATAGATACATACATACATATATATATATATATATATATATATATATATATATATATATATATATATATATATATATATATATATATATATATATATATATGTGTGTGTGTGTGTGTGTGTGTGTGCGTGTTTGTGTATGTATGAATGCATGTATGTGTGTGCGTATGTATGTATGTATGTATGTATGTATGTATGTATGTATGTATGTGTTTATACATACACACACACACACACACACACACACATATATATATATATATATATATATATATATATATATATATATATATATATATATATATATATATATATATATATATATATATATATATATATGCATGCATGCATACACACTATATACATGCATACATACATTCATACATACATGAATGCATACATACACACACACACGTAGAAAAGTCATACTTAAAGCCAAAGTTCATAGGAAATAAATCATGGACATGTGGACCAATGTATGGAATCCTACAAGTATTCCATTCCATCAAACAAACCCTCCACAAGGCATTTCATATATGTTGTCCAATTTAGGAAGTGGATTTACGTAGCGTTGAAAATCTGTAGGTCTGTGTTTTGAGCATAGATTCTCCAACAATATTCATTAATTTCATGTTATGTTTGTGTCATTGGATAGCTATTAAAGTCTTTGTAAATCGCACCATGTCTCGGGATTGTTCTCTAAGTAATTTCGTAGAAATCTTCAAATTAGTGAAGTGTGATGATTCATATGTCTCTTTGTGAGTAGGCTCTATTGGAGCACGTCTTCTTTGAGTTGTAAGGATTGATTATCCTTCTCTGTTTATAAAGTTTCTATGATTTTTGTATTCCAAATGATCATTTATAGTGCTATGAATTTGATCCAAGTTTGAGATTCATTCTCTATTTCATCTTTGGGAAAAGTTTACTAGAGTGAAGTATGGTCTCTGTTTGATTAGTTACAATGTGCATTCAACGAGCACATCTTATAGGTAATGTTTATCTAAATCTAGGAGTCAACTGGGTGTGAAGTGTAATATGTTAGAAAGGTGGTGCATACTATTATTCTACAAAAGCTCATTGAAGCTCTCTTCATATGCTCTAAGAAAGACAAATTGTTGTTTACAGAGGTCAAAGAAGGGTATCTATAGAGTTCATTCGTTGTTGGAGTGAAGGGCTTAGTTGATGGATCAGGTGAACTCTCAGTTTTCCAAGGATACAACGCACATGGGTTGGTTGTATGGGAACACAAGAGGTGGCTGAATGGAGTCGGAAAGAGAAGCAACACTCACGAAGAATGATTAGATCATTTGAGCAAATCTGTTCAATTAACCTTTGGAAATGCAATTCACAATGTGTAAAGACATATTATTCTGCAATAGGAATAGCTATGCAACAGACAACTAATCATTCCTCGTTGTACTCTTGAGTTTGCACATAATCATTTCTCATTATCAGTACATGTAGACACATGATTAGAATATATGGCTAGTCGCTAGATGCACACATGAATTACTATATTATTACGCTAAAGTATGTATGAACCATGGGTAAAGAAAACATTTGAAAACCGAATGATACTCAGTTATTGACATAGCGTTGTGAAACACATAGAAGCGAAAAGAAAATAGCAAGAAAACAACCTTACGTCTCTCAGACTTTCTTGGTACCATGATAGAACGATTTGCATGCAGACAAGAGACAAGTATCTACTTAGACAAATAATCATCTATGCATATTCATTTGATTCAAGTATTATCGTGCATTGAAAGCATGCACAATGTAAACTTTGCATAACAAAATAAGTGATAATCGACATATACACAACAAACTTAGTGCTAACTGATATGATATATGATACAGATAACTCTCCACAGATTAAACACATTTGGGCAAATAGGAAAATGCATTGAATCCTCAGTTACACCTACAAGAACGCATTTCAACATATATCCGCCTAATGGGATATGCTACTCATGTGTACCTACACACACATTTGAGAGCTCGCAAGCACCAAAATACATGCACTATCACGTACGCACGCAGAAGTATGCATAGATATATACGCTTGCTCACACAAGCCGCGCATGCTGACACAAGCCGCGCATGCTCAGAGCATAGTTTCTAAGCACAAAATCAGAGAAGCAAAGCTGACTCTACGTACACAATAAAGGAGAGTGAGGCACATTAAAATCTGATTCACATTATGAATTTGGAAAGGACAATAGCACTGAGAAATGCCATAGAACAATCGTAAAAGAAAATGAAGAAGAGAAACTAATGTGTTTCCATATGAGCTGAGTGAGGAATTGCTGGCACATAGAGATAGCACGCTCTCTCTTCCTCCGAAATACAGCATTGAATGAAAACAACAAGCGCCAAACACATCGCGCGTTGTGATCTCTATAGTTCTGAACAGTTCTAGTTTTGGAGTCCTTTTGATAGCTAAAGCCGAGAGCAAAAACAAAAGCTAAAATCAAAAGCTAAAGTAGTGTTTAGGGAACAAAGCACCAACAATAATAATGAAGCACGAGGTGGCTAAAAGATATGCGAAAGGGAGAAAAGCTTCCAGCTCCTTTAGCAGTCAATAAGGATGATTCCATTTAGCCTTCATCAATTGCATCAGATATCACTTTAGAACACCGTCAATCTTTTTTGTTATATCACCGACCGCTAATTCAGCCGTCATCTTCAATTCAAACTCCATTTTTTATTAGCTCTAGATAGTTTTCTGTGACTCTTTCTTCTCATGAGTGATGTTCCTGAAAAACCCTTCTCAGCATGCTATTCTCTCAAAATTTATATGTCAATAGTACTAAAATCCAATCACCATATTGGAATTTGAACAGTACCAAATTCTTCAGCTCATAGATCAAGAAGCAACCAAAATTTCTTGCTATATATGCTAAAATCCCTTTAGTTTTAGAGTTGAATCACCAACAATTCCTTAATGAAACATTTACTCAGTAATCCCGAGCAACCGCCTCCTCGAAGGTTTGTTCAAAGGTTGGCTTCCTAGTAATGGTGTAGCAACCCTTGTGCTCTAGACTTTCCATCATCACTCATCAAGTGAGGGAGAGAGGATCTGTCTGTCATTTGCCCCTACTAAACTTGCACATCGTCCTCGATGGGAGTATCAAAACTGCTTCTTTTTGTTGACACTCAATTTCTTTGTCAATGTATGTGCCATGAATGCAAATGCTTTCTTTTTTTCTTGGCATATGATAATTTTAAAACAAGTGAAAACTATCAACCTTTTCTTTTCAACAAGTAATTGAAAGTAAGTTCAAAATACAATTACAAACTTGGTTCAAATTTTCAAGAGACAAATTTCCTAATCCACTCTTTCAAAGTCAGTCATTACCACATATAAATATATGCATGCAATGTTTTTACACATATCCATGAAATAAAACTACTTCCTTTTATACATACATCCACCTCATTCTACCCAAGATAACTGGAAGTGATTTCAAGACCACTTCATATTGAATCATAATTTGGTAACTTCTACTTTTTTGGGATGAAAGAATGTATAAACTTCTATTTGTCAGAGCTTTTAATAATATTTGCATCCTTTTTGTTTATATTTCATGCACCAATATGCTCCTATTTATACAAAACATTCCTTAACCTCATTTATAATGATTTCAAAAAATTGCATTCCTACTTGATTCAAATAGGTTTCACTTTTGAATTTGATCTTATCATCAATCTGTTTTTTAAGATTGTTCAAAATGTAATTGCAAAATTTACAATGCAATGAAAAAAACATAGATACAAACAGAAAACAATAGATGTCACCTAGTCAAGTTGGTTCTTCTTCAATCATGTTCTTTCTCAATTTTGTAATCATCTTCGTCCATTTTCTTGAATAATTTCATGCTTTTCCCTACAATTATTGATTTGCATGGAGTTCCATTTAACTCGCACAAAGCATATGTACTAGTTTCATGTACTTTTACAACAACATAAGGTCCGAATCATCAATGTTTCAATTTCCATCTTGCATTGTATTCGGAATCAAATGCACTATCATAGATCAAAAACCAATCATATTGATGAATTTACTTTGGCCTTAGTCTATGTGATTTACCAAATCACTTCTTTATTTTTCACTCTTGATTCGTTTGACTTCATAACAACTTCATTTAATTTCTCGGTCCTTTGTTCAAGTGGTTTTATCCAACATGAATGCATTAGATTTAATTTCTCATGGAATTATGCTTTGAAGTTTTGATGAAAGAGAGAAAGAAAACACTAAGGGTTGACCATTTAACTACACTTTTATTGTTGGTGTCAATTTGAAAGGCCCAATATGTTCCTTAAAAGACATATCTTTGCCTAGTAATCCATAAACTAGAAATTTGATTGCATTTGTAAACCGTAGGAATTGGGTGTTCTGGGTCTCTTTGTATGGTGTAGTTTGTACATATTCTATAGTTCATGCATGTTGCCTATATTTTGATTTTCTAATATGAGAGCATCTTCATGGCGATCCCTTAAAGGAGAGTCCACTATGGCACATTTCCATCACACCACTTCACTAGTATAAGAGTAGTTCTCAACAATAGTTTTTGTTGTTCTATGATTAGAGTGAGCATCACCGATTCTCGACACTTTGAGGCTTATAGTGGCTTGATCTAAGGCTTATGACTAGTGTGGCAACCAAGGCATATACGTTGGCATACCGTGTTATGTGAGTCAATAAAATCACCATTGGTGCTATTTCTTTCACACGAGGAATGACTTCAATTATCAAGCAAGACAAAGTACTAGTACTTCCTTGGAGGTCAGCCATGTTAGCGGTGTTCCCCCCACAACATGCTAACTCACAAGTTTCACAAACACAAATACCTATTTTCTTGGTGATTGTATGGGTGAAGATACTTAAAGTTCACAATATTTTGGAGCCTTCAAAGAGTCTTGTTGGACCCTCTGCATAGCTTTTCTTAGAGTTTCTTTGGATGCAAGATTGGAGAAAATTATAAGATAATTTTGCATGTTTGGGATAATTTTTGCTACAAAAGTGGAAAGATTGGTTCAAAGATCAATCCTTGCACCATAAATGCTTGAGGGTTTTCTCCTTTGTAGTGTACAATCAACTTTCTCACTGCATTCATAGCTCTTTAGTCTTGTTACATAGTTCTTGGACGGATTTTAGTTGTGGTGGGAGCACCACTACATGTTTATGCAGGACTTTTAGTTCTAAACAACGAAGTTGAAAAACACTTGTAAGATTTGTTGGCTAGTATTTGAGCTATAAATTGAGTGATTGAAGGCCATTTTATTGCATATACTAAGCAAATACACCCTATGTATGCTCATATGGATATTGCTTATGTACACCCATGTGGTCATTAATATAGTAGTTACGTTTCTGCATAAAGACGTTGATAATGATAAAGACCGTCATGGTGAGTTTTTCTCAATATGTTGATACCTATATGTCATGGTCTCTTCAATGATGCATGGAAGACCTGTGGTGAGAGATGGTGGATGCAATCTCAAGATGAACTGGTGCTGCTACAACTAGCTTCACACCAGCCAAATGAGACTTCAGAGTTGGTTAGTAGACCCTTTGAGCTTCCTAAATCCATAAAAAAGTCACCCAAGTATTTTGGAACAAGTATCTCAAAAGTTTGAGTCAAGACAGATTAGTTGCAAAATGACTAGCTCGCAAAGCTTGCTATTTTTGTACATACACCTGTTGGAAAAAATGAACAATTCTCTCAACCTAGTAGGAATGAGAAAAATGCCTTTTGGAAATGGAAAGATTACTTAGCAAGCTTCCCAATCCAAGTTAAAACACTTCAATTCATGAATTGAGCACTGAGAAGACGTTTTAGTAAAATCTGGAACACTTTGGCCATTTTTAGGCTCTACAGAGATAGACTAGTGAGTAGTAAAATGCAGATTTCTCACAAATGCTATATCCAATGAACATGAAATTTTGTGAGCATAAACTGCACTTCTAGAGCCATCAAATGCACATTAAAACCGTAAAATAAGTTATGTATAGGCAGAGCTACGAGTTTTTGAAGTTTACTATTTTGAGTGAGTATAGCAGAGAATAAATGAGAGAAGAAGTAAATGATGAATGTATAGATTCACATATAATTACGACCTCATTGGCAATGAATACTTTCAAAGTGGAAGTAGAATGATAGAGCTATGGAGTTAGTTCTTTGATCTCTACAAATGGGCATGAAATGGGCACGAATCAAGCACTCCTTTGGTGACTTCCTTTTGGCTCCTTTTATAGCTACTTTTGGAGGTAGTTTTGAATTTGAATTCAAATGATTGCACCTAAAAGTGATGCTAGGAATTAGGAAATATTCCCTCAGTGAATGGATTCGTGGTTCTAGGTAGTTAGGCCATGAATTTTCTTTTTACATCATGGATGACTTAAGCCATTCTGTCTTCTAAATTACAAGAGATAAAATGTACTCTTTTACAAGAGGTGTTCATATGTCTACACATATGACTACATGAACATCATATCAAGCATGTAAGCTTCGGCAAAATGCACCAAGAAGACCTACCCAACCTTTTCATGGTGCTGATATGTTTTAGTTGTGATGTGCATGATCACACTTAGGACTACCAATGCACTTTTTTCCCTCTCTAGGAGGTTGTTTTACCCACAACTTGTATATATGCCTATAACCCTAGTGCATTGCTTATGGTTTTACGTTCACTTGGTAATACATCAAGTATTGTGTTGTGCTCCAAGTTTCTTCTGCTTCTTCCTTGTGTTGTTCGTGTACTTCCGTAGACCTCAAACCCTAACAATTGGTATCAGAGGAGGTTGTCGCTTCATCGATGACACCCTTTTTATTAGAGTCTCAAAATCACACACAACGTGATGACCATACTCATGGAAATTAGTAGTTTAAAATAGCTTCACTGTGTGGCATTGAAATTTTGATCTAAGCTCATTTTTTGCTCTAAATGCACTATCACACATGTGTGCAGACAATTTCATCCATTTATGCCAAACATATATATAGGTTTTGGTTTCTCGATACACACAACTAGAAGTCTCCTACAAGTTTATCGAACCTTGACAGGTAGTTGTGTTCAACGTTTTGCAATACATACATTTTTCTACGTCAAGGTTTTTACTGAGTGGCCATGGTTAAAAGCAATCATGTATTCTGTATGTTGGTTCTTGACAATAAGTTGGATGGCGCTAATTGCCCATTATGGAAATAATTTATGTGTAATGTATTAGTAGAAAAAGGGGTGTGAAATACTCTGCAAGGTATTGAGAAACATCCTACTACATGTGTGAATATAGTTATTGAAGGTGATGCAAATGGCTTTGAAGATGATGATCGTCATATTAATTTTTGTGTTGCGGTTCCTACTACATCTACTATAGAAATTTTTTTTTGGGATGGCAAGAATGCTCAGGCACATGCATTGATAGCTTTATCTATCAACCATGCCATTATCCCTCACATTCACTCTTGCAAGATAGCAAAGAATGCTTTTGATACATTTACAACCTTATACCAAGCAAGAAATAAGACTTGCATTGCTTACCTATTAAAACATTTGGAGAGTGAGAACATGAATGAATGAAATTCCATGCATAGTTTTTTTGACAAAGATCAATGATTTGAAGGAGACGTTGATTAGTGGTGATGAAATTTTATTAGATATTTCATTTGTGAAGATTGTTCTTAATGATCTTCTAGATTGATATCAAAGTTCTACTTCTACTCTTTGATTAATGATGAAAGGCAATTCAAATGCTTTAACATTTGAGGATTTATTCTTTTCTTTTTATTGGAAGAAGATTAGTCCATGTAGAGTAGGTCCATTATTGGTGTTGCACATCAAGCTTTCTTAACTAGTCAGAAGGGCAAAGGTAAAGGAAGTTCATCTGCTACTAAGCAGAATGGTGCTAATGCTATAAAGTCAAAGAAGGAAGACAAAGATGAGAAGAAAATAGGAAAGTAGAAAGATTTCTTCGAATATTGTAAAGGAAACGATCATGCCATAAAGATTGTCGAAACCTGGCTTCAAAAGAGGCAAATAAGAAAGAGGCTTGAAGGGGTATTCTAGAGGCGTCTACACCAAAAATAGAGTTTGATAATCTTGTGTAGAATGAAGCATGGGCATTTACTACTATATGCAGCTATGACCCATTCTTTCATGAGACATAGATGTCTGTAGAAGACCTTGATGTTTGGTACTTTGATAGTTAGGAAACCAAACATATTAGTAAAGCATGATATTTAAGATACATACCCATGACCTTATACATGCAGCCATACATACATACATAGAACGTGTTCAACATAAGCCAAGATAACCTCTAAAATGCTTAATATACTTCCTTAGCTTCCCACGTATGCATAAAGAGACACCAAGTCATTCGGAATATCACTTCCAAATCGTTATGTCAAAACAGATGAGTGTGCATCGTACAAGATTGAGAAAACCTTCTATTTTTCAGAAGAGAATCTCTTAGTAAAATACTCAAAGCTCACACCTTGGTAAGAATTGATGATTTTCAACCTAAGAGAATCAATTTATTTCATGAATTTAGCCTTACTATACACATAGCAATAAGTTTAGAAAGTTTGGGGGTCACCCCGACTTTTTAGGAAGAAGGAGATGTGAAGATATAGTCACATTCAAATCTTCGTAACTCAAAATCTACACATGTAAACTT
>CM035416.1:129596473-129598973 GCA_020310875.1 Ceratopteris richardii | reverse complement strand
CATTCCAATGCTAATTGCCCTATTAAGGTAAGCTGTCAATTTTGTGGAAAAGATGGTCATGAAGCCAGAGATTGTTATTACCTCAAGGGTACACAGCAGAGAGGTAACCCTCAAACTTTGGATTCATACTATGCAAGTACTTCAAATACATCTAACAGAGAGGAGAATAGGCTTGCAAAGCCTAGATATAATAGACCCTTGATGTGCTATCGTTGTGGTGAATATGGCCACATGCAAAATAGGTGTTCTCTTCCAGAAGATGCACCTCCCTGTCAACATTGTCCAGAGGCCAAGGATCATTATACCAAAGATTGTCCGAGAAGTCGTCCTGCTCCAATCCACATGATTGCAGTCTCTCCACATGAAGAAGGAAAAACCACTCAGACTTATGCTGTTTCATCCTCTGCAATGCCCATGATGACTAGAGCTAGGCAAGAAGCTGCAACCCAGAGAGATGAACAACAAGGATTTCAGGATAAAGAGGAAGAAAAGGAGTCTAGATGGAAGGACCAAGCACAAATTGAAGGAGCTTATAATAAGATGACTACTTCTCTAAAGGGCCAACCAACAAGTCTGTAAGAAAACACTCAGGAGGTAAACATTGAACAGATCTTGAAAGGTATTCATCATAAGGTTAGTCTATATGAACTTATAAGGATGGATTCAAAAATAAGAAGTGACTTACTGAAGATTATACACTCTGCTCACTTGGTCCAATCACCTAGTATAGATGGTTTCATGGTTGATTTTCCCCCTGCACCCTTAGCAGACTACCAAAGCTCAAGATTATCTGTTTGTATAAAGGATGAAGCTCTCACAGGTGTGATCATAGATGGAGGCTTTGGTATCAATTTGATGCCAGATTTTACAATGAAGAAGCTGAAATTGAACCCCACCAAGTTGGCACCATTCACGGTTACATTGGCAGATCAACATCGGGTTGCGCCACTTGGCATTATTGAAAAGGTATTGATGTTAGTACAGGGTTGCCACTTTGTGTTGGATTTTGTTGTTATTGCACTTCCACAGGAGACTTCATATCCTTTGCTCCTGGGGAGACCTTGGCTGAGACAAGCAAAAGCTTTGCAAGATTGGGGAAAAAATAAACTATGGATTTCAACAAATACCAATAGCCAATTGCAACTACATTTGGAAGAAGGATTTGACTCAAGAAAAACTACTGGATATACTGTGGACACTCAGGTAATGCCCTCTCTATTCCTAGAAGAGGATACATTGTTAAATTGGATGATGGGAAGTGCAGAATGCTGCACAGTGGAGATTAATGAAATTGAGGAAGAAGTTGCAGATAAGGTAATTACAGGAAGGGGCAATGAAGACCACAAGGTGTTGGAGAATGAGCAATTGCAGGAAAGCACAAGCCGTGAGGAGGCAACCAATATAAAAGTATCAGAGGTGGAAGATTATGAACTCAAGAGCAGAGAAGATCTTCCTTTTGCAGATATACCTCAAGGATGGATGGAAGAACATGTTGCAGAATATAAATTAAAATCCACTCCTGCATATAGTGGAGATGATTTCTCAAGCAAGACCAATTCTGAAACATTGGTTCAAGAAGTAAATTTAGGGGATGAAGAGAACCCTCAAATAGTTCACTTGGCATCCTGGTTGTGGCATTATCCTCCTTTGCTACAGAAGGTAACTTCTTTGCTTTTTACTTACAAAAGTGTCTTCGCATGGTCCTACAAAGATCTAACAGGAATACCAGAAGAGCTTGGATTACATCGGATACCCTTGGTTGAGGGAGCTGCACCTGTAAGAAGTAGGCCATATCGACTCAATCCGAAGTATGCAGAGGCGGTAAAGGCAGAGATTACAAAACTAGAGGAAGCAAGTATAATTGTGCCAGTAGAACATTCCAGGTGGCTCTCCTCTATGGTTATTGTGCCCAAGAAAAATAGCGGAAAAATCAGAGTATGTGTTGATTTCCGTGCTTTGAATAAAGTAACTATTCAAGATGGATTCCCTCAACCCTTCACAGAGCAAGTACTTGAAGACGTAGCTGGTCACACTTTTTATAGTTTCTTGGATGGTTTTAGTGGCTACAATCAGATAGTGATCCATCCTGATGATAGGGACAAAACAGCCTTTGTCACTCCCTGGGGCACTTATGTCTCTACTCAAATGGCTTTTGGTTTGAAGAATGCACCGGCTTCATTTAATAGAATGATGTATCTAATATTGGGCAAATGGTTAACAACCTTTCTACGCATTTTCATGGATGACTTTTCAGTATTTTCAGGTACAGATAGAAGGGCAGCAGTTCAAGATTTCCATGACCATTTGGAAAATCTAAAAGAAATTTTTGAGCAATGTCTCAAAACAGGTTTGAAATTGAATCCTGATAAATGTCACTTTTTGGTCACTAAGGGCACTCTTCTTGGTCACATAGTATCTGCTGAAGGTATAACTGTTGACCCTGCAAAGGTTACAGCTATTCTTTCCATGCCAATTCCACAAAGCCCAAGGGAAGTGCAAA
>CM035416.1:129348973-129591473 GCA_020310875.1 Ceratopteris richardii | reverse complement strand
GTATACCCCAATACCTCCTCTACAAATCCAATCACTCATTTGAATCTGTTTAACTTGATCTCATCCGATGCCTTTTTCATCATGTCTGCACATTTTTGGTGAGTAAATATATATGATAAATGAATCTCTTTGCTTCTTATGTTCTATCTGACACAGTGATAATGGACTTCTATGTACTTAATCCTAGCATTATAGATTGGGTTAGGAGCAAGATGTAGTGAACTCATATTATCCCCAAAGATACGAGGAATATATGATTTAAGACCTAAATATAAATACAATGTCTTACTCCACATTGCTTCCTTAGTTGCATTAGCAAGTCCTCTATATCTAGAATCAACTGAAGAGAGAACAATTGTGGGGTGCTTCGTTGATGCCCATGAAATATTCTTTGTAACTACAAAGGTGAGGTATCCAAGCGTACTTCTCCTAGGATCTTTAGAGCATGCTCAATATGCATGAGAGAAAAGCTTGGTGTATACATCTGAAGTGTAAGCATAGTACAAACCTTCATTTATAGCTCCCATCAGATATTTAAGTATCTCTTTAGTTACTTCGATGCAAGTTTTCCTAGATACATACCCATTTCTATATACACAACTTCCAAGCCTAGGAAGTATGTGAGAAGACCTATATCACTAATGTTGAATTATTCCATCCGTAGCTTGACCTTTCGTATATCTTGAGAATCATTACCTATAATTTTGATATCATCAACATATAAACAAAGGTATATGTCTTTAGATTGATTCCTTTTTATGAAGATGGAAGGATCTTTCTAGCTCACAATGTATCCTATATCTTCCAACTAAGTGACAAGCCTATTATTCAAAGCCCTTGGGGATTGCTTTAGACCATATAGAAACTTTCCTAACCTACATGCATACTCAGGTCATGATGAGTCTTCAAAAGGAGGAGGTTGAGCCATATATACCTCTTCAGACATCCATCCATTTAGCAAAAAGCTTTTGACATCCATCTAATAGATCTTCCATTGGTGAAAAAAGGTTTTTCATAATCAATACATTGTGTTTCTGCATACCCTTTGGCCACACGTCTTGCTTTGTACCTATTAATAGTCTCATCATTGTTTTTCTATACCTGTATATCCACCTTAAGCCTATGATCTTCATAGTTGTAGTCTTCAATACCGGTTCCTAAGTTTGATTTTTTGTGTAAGGCTTAAATCTCTTCTTCCATTGCATTCACACATTCAGGCTTCCTTTTTTATTCCTCCTAGGATGATGGTTGCTAGATATATAGAATGTTTAGTAACCAATGGTGTATCATCAAAATACCTTTTTGGCTTACTTTTCTCTCTAGTTGACCATCTAATTGTTTTTGGAGAGGATTATACTATATCCCTCAACTCCTACACTTTGGCTTTGCCCTTAGAGCTCCCATGAATAGTTGGAGTAGGTTGATCTAGTAGAAGTCTGCGATCCAAGTTTTGGAGATTAATGATGAAATACCCTATGTGCTTTGGATCATCAATGCAAAATGATTGGTACAAAACAGAAGGCTTTGCACATATAATAGACAAAGATATTTGCTAATTTGGGTTGATTCAAGAAACTTCAAATGCTTCTTAATTCCTCTTAGATGAAGGTCACATATAGATTTTGGTAGCTATTATTCATAAGAGTTGGAATTATCATCAATCAATATGTTAATTACAAGCTTAACTCTCATAAGTGGTAATCTTGATTTTTAAGGGATGTGTAGAGATAGACCCAGATACCATAAAATCTTAATTTCAATATAATGCACCAAATGCCAAAAAAATGTATTCATAGAATAGACAATACCAAATTTCCAATGAATCCCTTTGCATAAATATTAGATGATTTTTGAGAGAGAACCAACATTTGCAAGCTAACAAATATTAAAGACGATGATATAGAAAAATGAAGGAGAGCAAAGGGTAGGTCAAACTGATTGTTGTGTTGCTCTAACATTATGATACACGTGATTATGAGTCCTTATATAGACTCTTTCAGTCTTTCAAGAATCATTTTCAATGGATTTATATTCTAGTGGCATGCAGGATTGGTTGTTGTGATGAAGATTACTTTTCCTATAATCAAGGAAAATAAGAATCAACTTTCAATCTTGATTTGGTAGTTGATTGATAACCAAAATCAAACTAGTGGTATTTGCGTTCTCTATATTTATTCTCTTGCAAGAATAAAGATCTAATATCCATAAAAGCTTATGGATTGTACATAAGTAAGGAATATCAAATAATGATCATTAACTTTAGAACAATAGAGGTTCTCAAGAAATAGTCTAGGCACTATGGCTCATGTCAATGTTGGACTTAAAGACTAGAGCAAGCCTTTATCAAGCAAGATTTAACCTTGATGTTCTAACAGGTCCCCATCAAGCAAAAACATGCTTGACTCTTCATTCCTTCATGGTTTGAATACCTCCTATAGACTTAAACATGTAGAGTTTGATTCCATCAAGAGCTTTAGTCATCATATCTACTACAAGATTCTTTGTTGGAACAAAAGAACTATCAATGTTCTTTGCCATGAGCTTCTCTCTAATAAATTGACAATGAACCTCTATGTGTTTTGTTCTTGCGTGGTAAACAAGATTCTTGCTAGGTGCATAGAGCTTATATTATGTCCAAACATGTGAGGTTTACAACTCACAAGGCCAAAATCTATATTCAATTTCTTTAGTTATATAGCTTCTTGAGTTGCTATGGTCAATCCTCTTTATTCTACTTCAATTGAGGATAGTGCAATTGTTGGTTGTTTCTTGGAACTTCATGACACAAGGTTTGAATCTCCAAATGCTAAGAATCCTCAAGTACTTCTCTTATCATCCTTGAATCCTACCCAATCTGCGTCCAAGTATAGCTTGAGATGCAAATTTGATGTAGAATGATAGAACGTACCTTCATTGATTGTGCCTTTCATATACTTGAGTACTCCCTTCGCTTCATCCATATGTGGTCTTGTTGGTGAATGCATGAATTGGCTTAGCACTCCTAAACTAAATGAGATGTTTGCCCTTGTATGTGTAGCATAGATCAAGCTACCTACCCAGCTTTGGTACTCTTTTATGTCTTCAATTTGTTTAGCTTCATAAACACTAAGTTTATGATTCATTTTAAAAGTTGCACCTATAGGTTTAGTATTTTTTATCTTCAATTTCAAGAGTAGATCTTGAGCTACATCCTTTAAGTCAAGTACATCCATTGATCTCTATACATGACCTTCATACCTAAAACAAATGTGAGCTCTCCTAGATCCCTGATCTTGAACTCTTCCTGCATATGTTTTTTGATATTTTCCAATTCGTTGAAGTCATCACCTATCACAATTATTTCATCTACATAAACACATAAATAGAGGAATTCATTATGTGCCTTCTTGATGAACATAGAAGGGTATGGATTGCTTGACTTGAAACTATGATTTTGTATATAGGTTACCAATCCAAAGCTCCAAGCTCTAGGAGCTTATTTTAATCCATATAATGCCTCTTTGAGCTTGCATACATAAGTAGGATAATTTTGGGGTTTCAAAACTCCGAGGTTATGACATGTATACCTCTTCACTAATCCACACATTAAGAAAGACATTCTTCACAACAAGTTGAAGCATCTTCTAATTTCTTGCTCCTACTACACTAAGCAAGGTCCTAATGGTGGTCATCTTGAAAACTAGTGAGAAAGTCTCTTCATAGTATATGCCTTGAGTTTGAGCACATCCTTTAGCAGCCAATCTATCATCATGCATACATTTTTCACAACTATTAGTAAAAGTGTACTTGGTGGTAAACTGGTTTATTATGACATATCTGGAGAACTCTTGAGTGACGAGATTTGTAGAGAATGTATGGTTGGCACTCAGAGTGGAGATGTGTATAACGTTCATGATTCTTACCAAGGAAAGAATTAGCAACATGGCAGGAGCGGGAACAAGGAAAAGAATAGCCAATGGAATAAGAGAATAAGTTAATCAAGGAAGAGGGATATTGAACTCCATTATTGTCATAAGAAAGGAAACATGAAGAAAGACTCGTATGCATTAAAGAATGCTAAAGGTAAAGGTCTGAATGTTGATGGGCATGTTAAACAATCACCTCCACCATCTACTTCAACTGTGAATGTTGAAGAAATCAATGCTATTTTTAAAGATGCTGATGTGTAGACACTTAAGAATATTGTACCTACTAAGGCTCTTATGGCTGATTCTCTTTTCCCACATGTGGCTACTAGATTCTACTACTTCTTTCCATGTGATAACACCACATAGAGAATGGTTCTCTACTTATGGAGCAAATTCTCTTAGTATTGTGAGACTTGGTGAGAACGTGATTCTAGTGCCTGATTTCCTTTTCAATATATATGAGCCTTTATTAAATCTTTGTCTTTGGTTCAATTGTGAATTAATGCGGAAATAATAAAAACTATGGCAAACATATATTGAAACTAAGAATAATCTGTAAAATACTTAGCTGAGGGTCCATCCTTTGACTTGAGAAGTTTTGTTTTTTCCATCCCTGAGGTTTCATGTGAAAAAATCCCTCATCCACTTTCGTGTGCTTGTAGAAGATCCATCCTTCATACTCCTGAGCGCTCCTTCAAAAGTTGACTAGTGGGAAAAAATTCTCTTCCCAAAGCTGTTAAATTTCCATAAGTTTGAGAGATTAGTATTTTATTGAAGTATTATCAAAAGATCTTTTCAACAAGCTACCATGACAAACAGACACCTTGGTAGAGAGAAAGGCAAGTCCGTAGTTGGCTAGCTTCTACATCATCACCGACTAGAAAGAGTGTTTGGGGGTGCTAGCAAAGGATGCTCGAGATATATTTACCACTTTATACCATGCAAGGAATGAGGCTCATGTTGCTTACCTCCAAAAACAGGTGCAAAGTGATCACATGAATGAATGAGATTCCATGGATAGTTTTTTGACAAACATCAAAGACTTGAAGGAGCACTTGATTTCTATTGATGAATTCTTACCACACAGTTCACTTATGTAGACTATTCTAAATGGTCATCCAGATTCATATCAAAGTTTTGCTTCTAGTCCCGATTGATGATGAAAGGCAATCCAAATTCCTCAACATTTATTTAGTTATTCTTTATTTTGTTGCATGGAGATCATTCTAGGCAGAACGAGTCTATTATGCATGTTGCCGATCATGCTTTCCTGGCTAGTCAAAAGGACAAAGGTAAATGGAGCTCTACTAGTAAGAAGAAATCTGCTAATTCTGGATGATTGAAGAAGGATGAAAAAAGACAAGAAGAGAATAGAAAAGTAGAAATTGTTTTGCAAATATTGTAAAGGAAATTTTCATGTCATAAAGAGTTTCCAAAATTGGCTACAAAAGAGGCAAAGAAGAAAGATGCTTGAATGGTTGTTGCACACGCCTCTACACCCAAAATAGAGTCTGCTCGTCTTGTATAGAATGAAATATCGACATTTACTACTATTTGTAGTTATGAACAATCTTCTCATGAATAGTGCATGTCTATAGTACACTCAGGTGTTTGGTACGTTGATAGTGGGGAAACCAAACGTATTACACTATAGCCCAATTTATTCACTTCACTTGAGCCTACCCCTACAGGGAATAATTTCACATGCGCTAACAACTCCTCTTATCTTATCATGGGAATGGTAAGTTTATTCTAACTATTGTTGATTGTAGTTCTTTTACATTTTCCGATGCTTTATTTGTACCAAGGATCAAGAAAAAGCTGTTAATAGTTTCCACATTAGCCCAGATTGGCTTGGTTGTGAAATTAATTGATGAGAGATGTACAATTCATCATCTATCAAATGGTGATGTCATTATTGCTTTTGGCATTTTTTGTCATAGGCTGTATAAGCTCATATATTATGCAAAATGTCTCAAAGCAAAGGTTATCATCTGTATCATCCATACACTAAACAAATGTTGGTTAGTCATGATGTTGTTTTTTTGTAAGATGCAATTCAGCCATTACATTCATGTACTAAGGAGACATTAGTTAGCTCCAAAGATGTGTATGAAACTTCGCTGCCTCATTTTACATGTCGAGAGGCTATTACTAGTCCAATTGAAGAAATTTATGAGCCTTTACAATTTCCACATGATTAGGCAGGTCATTCCATTTATGATGTACATTTACATGATGCACTTGCTGATCAGAGGACTGATATAGAAGAGGCAAAAACTATGCCTAAATGGCTTGTGCAAACTTTTTGTGATAGAAAACTAGATGCAGCTTTGTCATATTGTACTTGTCCAGGATCTCATAGTGCTTCTTTTCAATCTGATTGCAATCCTATGGCTTTCCTCATTCTTTGTGATGAACATGAGCCTGTTTTGTTTAATGAAGCACAAATTTCAAAAAATTGGATGGTTGTTATGCAATCAAAATATGATGCTATTATGAAGAATGGTACTTGGTATTTATGTGAATTGCCTCCTTGCAAGAAGGCATTTGGCACTAAGTGGGTATACAAATTGAAGCATAATCATAATGGAACAGTTGACAGGTATAAGCCTAGGTTTATTGCGAAAATGTTATGCTTAAGAAAGAGGCATTGATTTTGATAAGTCCTTTGCTCCCACATGACGAATGACTATTGTTCATAGCATTTGTGCACTTGCAGCTCATCATGGTTGGAATGTACATAAGTTGGACATTGACAGTGTGTTAATGGTGAATTTCATGAAGAAGTGTATGTTCCTTAGCCTCGTGGTTTTGTGCAAAAAGGGCATGAAAACAAAGTGTGTAGGTTGAAAAAGGCATAACATGTCTTGAAGCAAGTCCAATTAAGAGCACCTTTTATGTTAAGTGTGCAAATGATGTGCTTCTAATCATTTTTATCCATGTTGATGACATGCTACTCATTGGTCCTAATGAGAAGCATATTGGTGACTTTAAGGCTGATTTGCATGCCTCATTTGAGATGTTAAATTTGGGGTAATTGCATTATTATTTGGGCATTTACTTTATGCAAGTTGATGGTGGAATAGTTTTGTGTAAAAAAAAAATATCTTGACACATTATTGTAGTGTTTTGGCCTTGAAGATTGCAAACCTATTACCTGTCCTATCAAAGCAAGTTTGAGTCTTCATGATGCTAGAGATGCATATGATGCCGTTCTCTATTAGAAGGCTGATGGATGCTTGATTTACTTATGCATAACTAGGCCTGATATTCAGTTTGCTATCTCATAGATGAGTGGGTTTATGCACTCACCAGTTGTCAAGCATTGGTGGGTGGTTAAGCACATTTTTCACTACATGAGTGGTACCCCAATACTTGGATTGTTTTGTCCCGAGGGGGTATCACTATCACCAGATTTAGAAGCTTTTTTTGAAATTTGATTGGGTTGGTTCCTATGAAACTTGTGTGTCCACCAGTGGTTTTTGCTTCATGCTTGGTAGCTCATTCATATCTTGGTTAAGCAAGAAGTAGCCTACTATGGCCACTTCTAATTGTGAGGCTCAGTATAGGGTAGTTTTCACAACCATTGAGTGTGTGTGGCTCGGATGCCTTATGGTTGATTTGGGTGTTAGTCAATCTTTTCCCACCACTATCGTCACTGAAAGTTTGAGTGCATTGGTAGTTGTGAGGAAGCCTCTATTGCATGCTCGCATAAGCACATTGATGTGCACTAACGTTCTTTCAAGGAGAGGCTCTCTGTTGGAGAGATCATTTTTGCATATGTGCCCACATAGGAGAACATTGTAGACCTTTTCACAAAGGCTATGCATAGGGAGAAGTTTGAAGCTTTTCGCAAAGCTTTGGGCTTACTTACTTTTGTGGATTGATTCCAATAGCTTGGCACTTCCTTATACATGAGTGTGAGGTCCTTGTTCACTGCATCACTCCTAGGGGGATTTGTTGATATGTTTTGGTAGTGATGTGTGTGAACACACTAGGGCCATGGGGGCACTTTTTCCCTCTTTAGGAGGTTTTCGACCCCACTTTGTATATATGCCTATAACCCTAACGGGTCAATTATCTTTGTAAGTTCTCTTGGTAATACATTCAATGTTGTGTGTTGTGATCCAAGCTTCTCCATATTCCTTGTGCAGTTCACGAGCTTGCACAAAATGTCAAACTCCAACAAAAATCTTCTATTTTGGGAAGAAAATCTCTTTGTACCTTGGTACAAATTGACTCGAGAGATTTTACACAAATTGTATTAAATTTTCGAGTGAATTAAAGAAATCCATTTCATGAATTTGGCCTCACTATACACAAAGCAATAATTTTAGGAAGTTTAGGGGGTCACCTTGAATTTTCACAAAGAAAGAGATGTGGAGACACAGTCACAGTAAAGTATTAATAACTTGAAATTTACACATCCAATATTTATATTACTTTATATGTAAGCTGAAAATTGTCCTCTCTAAGTGATCCTAGTGATATATTGGATATTGGATATCAACACACTAAGAAATAAATCAGACAAGTTGACTGTGTGAGTGAAGGTACTGTAGTAGCCACATAGAGAATGAACAATCAATGTATAGGAATCATAATGTGTATTGCTATTGAACATAATATAGAGAGGAGTTGTGGAGGATTATCAAGTGAGTACAATACAAACTCACAAGAATGCTCACTTATCCTACGGGAAGAAGGCAAGCTATTTATACATGATTTTGAAATTGAATGGGTTTGGCCACCAACCTAAAAGTGTTCCAATATCTTAGGATTGATTTGAATTTGAACGTCAACTAGATTCTTGTCTTTTCGTTCCCTTGATTTCTGAGATTCCAATTACGTTTAGCTTTTACATTTGATGGAGATATCTCCAAGGTTTTAACCGTTGGACTTTACAAATATGAGCTCACATGAATTACATTTATGTGTGATGAGACATGAGAGAAATCCAAGAGCACAAGAAAAGCTCTTTGGCTTTCTTCTTGCACTAACAACACATACATATATACATACATACATACATACATACATACATACATACATACATACATACATACATACATACATACATACATACATACATACATACGTACATACATACATACATACATACATACATACATACATACATACATACATACATATATATACTTATATACATACATACATAAATACATGCACGCATGCATACAAATATACAAACAAACTTATATACATACAAACATGGGTAGAAATATGTTAACAAGGCACCAAGAGCATATGGCATAGAAATTGCTTTTAAGTAGTATTTCACATATATTTCTATTGCATGTGAACACTTTTTTTTATTCTCTATCTATATATTCCCTCTCTTTCTTTATTTTTCAATAGTCAAAGAGTTGATCACTATCTCTCCCTCTTACTCTCTCTTTCTCTCTTAGTGAAGCCTTTTTTCTCTCCAAACCCCTCACATGTCAATCACAACATTGTATCCCACCTTCAATTCTCTCTCCCTCTCTCTCTTTCTCTCTCTCTCTCTCTATTCCAATCTTGTAAGAGACAAGCACTTCTATTCACACTATGTTCTTCCTCCTTCTGCATTCAGATAGGCACAAAGAAATGCATAGGGACAACAGGTAGAATGGGGAAGATGAGCAAGCAGAGTTACCTTTCAAACATGAAAGCACCAAAGTCTAGCAACCTTCACAAGTGCATCATAGTTGTAGGCTCTAATATCTTGTTGGGTTCATACCTACACAAATAAATTCACAATGAGATAAGGTAGAAGGAAGAAGATTAGAAGCATGACAACATAGTAGAAAAGCCTTGCACTAGAGAGCGTGTGCATTCGCTAGGTCCACTACAAGGACTTGAAGCACATTTCTATGATTTTAATGACAAGTAAATTTTTTTCTTGGGGAGTTCATATCTTTAGTTATACCACTCTAGATCTTACTATGGGCTAAGTTCCTTTTGCATGCATGGATTAGGAGAAATTTTGATTTGTATCTAATTCAAAATAAACAATTTTCCTCTCACTAAAAAATTAGGAAACATTGTTTATATGTCAATGAGAAAAGTAGAGATGTTATTGTTTTCAATATTTATGTGATCTATGCGTTCTCTATGTAGAGATCATTTGGCATTCCTCTTGTAGATATTCTTCTCTACATCTAGGGAGCATTGTAGTTAATGAGATAGCCAATGTAGTAACTACCTTAGTGAATATGCTATGCTTACTATCATAGCGAATACACTAACTAGTTGGAAATGTATTTTGATTACCAAATTCACTATTCTAGATAACATAATGAGTGGACTAAATAGCACAAATATTAAGCTAAGTATCTTAGTGATAATACCTACAAACACAGTGAGTATGCTAACTAGAACAATTAAGATGATAATTAGAACAATCATTATGCTAAGTAGAAATTCTATTTACTAATAAACACATTGCACATGCTAATACTAAAAGTGTGTATTTTAATCAGCATATTTTATATACTAATTAACATAGTATGTATGCTATTGAGGGAGATCTGTATGAAGATTATTAGAGTCACCATGTTAAGTAGCATAGACATTATGTTGATTAGTACAATGTGTATTCTAATTAGCATGGTTTTTATGCTAATGAACATAATCAATATGAAAATAAGTATAATGAATTTTGAAAAAAGCAGAAACATTATGCTAAATAGAATAGTTAATATACCAAGTAGAATGGTGGTTTGTCCATTATCATGATATGTATGGTGGTTTGTCGATTAGCACGATATGTATTGCTCTCTACGAAGAACGCTCTATGATGTCTAAAGGGCAAGCGCTTTTTAGAATTGGAAATCCTTTTGCCTAAAAGGAAAAGAGATTTTTCGATCGACCATTCTTTAGGAGGGCTTTCAAAGTTGGTTGCAGACCTATCTTTCCATGTTTTCCATAGAGTTGCCCCTCTTATAGCATTCCATAGTGTTGAGGAACATCCGATTGCTTCACCTAACAAAGCTTGCTTCTAGTTGATTTGTCTTTGTAACAACATGATTCTCTGAAGGGCCTATCACACTGATATTGATTTGGGGCTGAAATAGAAGAGGTATCCCAAGTCTTCCATGCCATGAAGGCATCATTTGCACCATGGGGGGACCCTACAATTTTTTTTAACTTTTACATTGGTCTAGATTCCACGATGTAAGATTTTTCACATAAGCACAAACTTCTTTATCTCGATGAGGGGATGCCAAAGGGATTGGAACTTAAAGTCCCACCTCCAGCTTAACCAATCCAGACATCATTTCCTATTGAGTGTGACATGAAATTCCACATCCTTCTTCAATCTTGGAATTTTCCTCAAGGTTATTGCCATTGTGCCATCTCAGACCCTCAGGGTGAGAAGAGTCGTGACTATGAGGAGGCGATTCCTCAAGTGTTCCCAAGACAATAGAGTGGACTATGAAGAATGGAGTCTATTATCCATAACTATGTTGTTAGATGGAAAGTGCAAAAATTCAAGGACTTTCTTTAAACACGTCAAGGTTATGTAATTGTCCATGTCGTGATGTTTGCCGAAAACTGCATGTTGAAGGAAAAAAGTGAGATTCAGATTATGCACTCAGACTCAAGTCAAGTAAATATTCTTATTATGTTGCATTGCAATTAGTTATTCCTCGAGGGTATTCATTCACTATGGCAATGGATTTGGTTAAATGGTGGAGCATCGTAGTTCAAGGCTATGGAGCCCTTTTATTTGTTGCTAGATATTGAGGGTTGATAGGAAGGGAGATGAGCTAGGATATCGAGGGTAGATAGGAAGGGAGATGAGCTAGTTCTTCTTTGGAATAGGGCATCGCAAAGGAGACCATGAAAGTGTACGACGAATGATTAAGAGAGACTTGAGGTGGGAACAACTGAAAAACCAATGGCATCATTTTGAAGTTTGTAGTAGACGCGTTTCTTTATTGGGAGCCCAATCTCTCTAGGGGAAAAGTGCAGGCTATCCCTCAAAGGAGAGGGGATGCAAACGTGCATTTTGGGAGGTTAAGTCAGGAGACATGAACGGATAATACAAGTGGAACTATGCACGAATTGAGAGATCCTACATGTTCCATGTTGATCATGGTCACAACACCTGAGGTGAAAATGCATTTTTATTGAAGTAGTGAGCATGGTTTTGTGCAAAAACAAAAGATATGTGTAGCTATGGGCATACCATTTTCCGCTACCGTTGCCACAAAGATATTCATCTCTACTCTCACTTTTACCAAACTCTACCAAAAGAGGGAACTTAATTTTTGACCATGTACTTGGCACTACTCATGTTGCTGGTTTTCCAAGAGGAATGTGAGTTAAATCTTTTATATGTTATCTCTATCTTCCAACTAGTACTTTGTTGAGAAAAGTATGGAATGAGTGATCACTTTCTTCAGATGTATTACAAGAGAATAATGGTGTATCATGCATTTTCAAAGATATTCCACCTTTCGTGTGTGTTCCGTGTGTGTCCGGGGCCATATTAATACTAGAAGTATTTCATGAACGTGGGGTGGTCAGTTTGAACCCCATGTCTAACAAAACTAGTTTTAGGTTTTGGAATCCTTATTTTAAAGCTTCATGGTCCAGGAGATGGCCGACCAAAAGAGCTTAATGGTCCAGGAGATGGCCGACATCTTAAAGTTATTTTAAGAAGGTTACCTACATACATTAGATTGTTTATTCTTGCGCATTTCTTTTTTCTGCATGTTTCTTTTATGCCAAGATTAGCGATGGTTGTAGATGACTTTGGTCCACCGACTTGGTTTCAAGGGCAAAAAAGGCAGCAGACAAGATCACTTGACATTTTGTCTTTGTGGCATTCAAAGTTCCTGGTGAAGAAGTGTGGGAACGGGTAGACAACTTCAAAGGGCGTATGAGGGAATCTTGGCCACATGTGATTGATGAAATACGCATCCATTATACATGCTGGGGGACTGTGCTTACTGGAAAGGTATTCAGTGCCATATTGGGGAAAATTATATACTCCATATAAACAAATCCACTCTGCGTTACAAGTAGAAAAAAAAACAAGTATGATTATGGCGGAGAGGCAGCACACACACACACACACACACACACACATATATATATATATATATATATATATATATATATATATATATATATATATATATATATATATGGATAATCGAATTATTGTGATGATGAGGACATTGCTTAAGTATGATTATGCTTATCGCTACTATGAAGATGTATATTGAGGACTTATATAGCCGTTGTGGTTTATGAGAGAAGAAAGCTGGACGATTCTTTTGCTGTCATAAGAAGTCTTGAGGGATAATTAGGGGATAAATTATATCAATAATGTTTTAAATTTGGCTCGAAGCTGCTATATGCCGTGTTCTTTGGATGAAACTACACATTATGTACGAAGAAGGCCTAACAGATTTCAAGTAGATTTATCGGTGGAAAAAAGTCTTCCATAGGTTTGATAAGGCCGGATTTCAAGCATATATATCCTGAAGATGCCGAGTATTGATGCAAAAATTCTCAAAGGTACAAGCATATAATTTCAATATTTTACAAAGTTTCGTGACAGTATTAAGTATTGAAAAAAAAAAGTGAAGGACTAATTTGGGCACAAGAACAATCCATCCATGATAAGTAACGAAGATTGAAGTTAAGTTTTCTACTATGGAACATTATAATGGCTACGTGGATAAAATTTCAAGGTATATACACCATGCATGCCTGAAAAGTCATCAATAAATATCATGAAGTAAAGGTAAATTGGAAATGAAGGTGTCAACTTAGGACCATAGACATCATCAAAGACATCATTAGTAACAAGCTGCAATTGATGAGTAGCTTGAACTGAGCCATTTTGAGAAGGAGAACCACTATAGTTTGCCCAAAATACAACCTTCACACACATATTTGGAAGGTGCCTCAAGTTTGGGCATTGAGGAAACCATTTCAAATTGTGGAGGCCTAGCAAACTAGCAAATTTAAGATGACCAAAGCGTGCAACCAAAGCTATGCATCTAAGATATCCTAAGAACCTTAAACTACACATGCTAAATCATTCACATATTTCACATAGTGTATGAGCTTATATAACCCATAATATAAAATGCTAAAACCAATGATAACATCACCATTGGTGAGAAATGTACATTTTTCATCGATGAATTTGACAACAACACCAATATTTGCTCGTTGAAATTGACAATAGATTTTTCTATATCCTCGGCATATATAAAGAATCTAACAATGTGAAAGATGTTGGAAAGATGGATGAACACTCCAAGAAATGAGTAGGTACTGCCAAATCCTTCTTTGTACTAGTCCCTTGTAGCTTCAGATTTGAGTTGTAGGCCTTCTTAGCTTTCCAATGACACTATACAAGTGCCTAAGTACTTTGGAAATGATTTGAGAAATGATTAAATCAAAATAGACTACTTCCAAGTTGAAGGATCAATGAGAACTTTCTATTTTTGTTCACACACCTGCTACTTGTTATGCTCAGTGCTATGAGTACAGTAGGAATTAGAAAAGTTCCTTTTAGAGGTATCACATTAGATTAGCAAGCTGATCATTCCAAGTGGAATCATTTAAAAGTATGCACTATACATAGAGCAATCAACTTAGCAATTGAATCATTACCCTCGATTTTTTAGGAAACCTACAAAGTTTTGCACCATCTAATGCTTTAGTCAATAAGTCTGCACATTGTATATTAGTTGATACATATGCCAATTGAATCTCCTTACTCAATAGCTTCTCTCTCACAAGGATAGTGGACCTCTATGTGCTTGGTCCTAGCATGATAAATGGGATTTGCTGCAAGTTGTAATGAGCTTGCATTATCTTGAAATCATTGGAGATGTAGTATGCAAACCTAAATTAATGTATAGCAATCTAATCCATATGGCCTCTTGACTAGCATTGGCCAATCCTCTATATTCTGCCTCTGTAGAAGATAAAGCAACAGTAGGTTGCTACTTTGAAGACCATGATATAGGTTTATTACCTGCAAAGGATAGGTAACTTGAGGTACTCCTTCTATCATCTTTGCATCCTGCCCAATCTACATCTGAATATATCTTAATGTCCAAGTCTGATGTATAAGGGAAATACAATCCATGATTTTGAGTGCCCTTAAGGTACTTCAAAATCCTTTTGGCAGCTTCCAAATGAGGTGCCCTAGGCTTGTGCATAAATTGATTTAGAACACTTACTCCATAAGAAATATCAATCCTTGTCAATGTACCATATTTCAGGCTTCCCACTATGCTATGGTAACCTGCAATATTCTAAAGCACATCACCTTCATGAGCATTTAACTTCTTATTAACCTCCATTGGAGTACTTGCTACTTTGACATCTTGCAAATGAAACTTCTTTAACATATCTTGTATATATTTTCTCTGAGTAATATAAGTTCCAGACTTAGTATAGAGTAACTCAAGTCCAAGAAAATATTTTAGTGATCCAAAGTCACTAATTTTGAACTCCTACATCATCTGATTCTTAATGAGATTGATGCCATTAGCATCATTACCTGTAAGTATGATATCATCAACATATAAACATAGGTATATTACCTCTGAATTTCTCCTCTTAATAAATAGAGAAGTATCTGCTTTACTCATGATGAGTCCTTGATCCTGAAGATATGTAGTCAACCTATGATTCCATGCCCTAGGTGCCTACTTCAATCCATAAAGAGCTTTTTTCAATTTACATACATATTTTACCTTGTTTTGGTCCTCATAGCCAGGAGGTTGAGACATGTACACCTCGTCTGAAATCCAGCCATTTAGAAATGCATTTTTTACATCCAATTGATACATGTTCCAATTCTTTGATGCAGCCACAATTACCAATACCCTAATGGTTGGAATTTTGGCCACAGGTGAGAATGTTTCTTCATAATCAACTCCTTGGGTTTGTGCAAAACCCTTAGCCACAAGTCTAGATTTCTACCTACTTATTGATCCATTAGAACTCCTTTTCATCTTATAGATCCATCTAGAACCAATTACCTTCATAGACTCCTTCTTTGATACTAGTTCCCAAGTATCACTCTTCTTGAGTGCTTCAATTTTCTCATCCATAACTTCCTTCCATTCTGCCTTGGTCTTTGCCTCTTCATATGATGATGGCTCTTCAAATGACAAGTCTTTTGCAAGATAAACAGAGTGGTTAATAACTAGGGAAGTGTCATACCCATATCTGATTGGCTTCTTGATCTCCCTTTGTGATCTTTTGATTGCTTAGTTGCATGATTCAAGTATATCCTCCAACTTCTTCATCTTGGCTTTGCCTTTGCACTTCCATGCCTTGAACTCTTCAAAGTTGATGATATCCTCACCATTTGAGTTGATGTCTCCATTCTGAGTAGGCTGCTCCTTAGTGAGGCTTGGAAACTCCTCTTCCAAGTCATAAGGTAGCTTTACTTTCCTGCATTCACTATCAAACCAAGAGTCATTATCATCAAAGACAACATCTCTACTGACCATGAATCCTTTGTTTGAAGGATTGTAGAACCTATATCCTTTCTGATTCAAGTCATACCCTATGAAGATGTACATTTATGCCTTAGGGTCTAGCTTACCTCTTATCTGAGAAGGGATATGCACATAAGCTACACATCCAAAGATCCTGCAATGGTCAAGTGAAGGTCTTCTACCATGCCATGCTTCATATGGGGTCATCCCATCAAGAGATTTTGATGGCAACCTGTTTACAAGATAAGTGGCAGTAGATACACTATCTGCCCATAAGTAATTAGCTATACCTTGTTGACCTATCTATTTCAACAATTAATCTACTTCTTCTCTCTGCCACCCCATTTTGCTCTAGGGTATACCTTGTTGTAATTTCTCTCTTGATTCCTCTTTCCTGCAAGAATACATCAAACTCATTTGAGAAGTACTCACCTCCTCCATCTGACCTTAGTCTCTTTAGGTTTCTCCCTGTCTGGTTCTCAACAAGTGCAAGATACTTTTTAAAGCAACTGAATACTTCATCTTTGTGCTTCATAAAGTACAATACAGTCCACCTAATGTAATCATCAATGAAAGATACATAATACCTTGATCTAGAGATTGAGGGATCCTTACTTGGTCCCCATACATCTATATGGACAAGCTCTAGGTAGTCCTCATGCATGTGGCCTTTCCTTGAGAAGGGTAACCTGTGAGATTTTCCAAACTGACAAGCACCACATTTATAAATCATGTGTTTCTTGGATATATTAGGTATCCGAAGCACACATTGGTCTCTACATATTTGTTTTAAGGTTCTTTCACCAACATGCCCTAATCTCTCATGCCAAATTTCAAGTTCTGATAGTGTTTGATCTTTATAGCTATAAAGTGAAATGTTCCTTGTATCCTCAAGTTCAAAAGTGAATAATCTACCTGTCTTTTCTCCTTTGGCAATTCTCTTGAATCCATGTTGGGGATCCTCCACAAATGCTCCATATTGGTTAAACGTGACCTGCAAACCCTTTTCCACAATTTGTCCAACACTCATCAAATTCTTGGTAATTGTAAGTACATATAGAACCCTGCTCAACAGATTCTTATTTCCATTAGAGGTCTTAACATTTCCTACTTTAATCAATGAGTGCTTGGTGTCATCACCTGTTTGTACCTAATGCTTACCCTTTGGTTCTTCAAGGTCAGAGAGAAGAGCTACATTGCTTGCCACATGGTTTGAGCATCCTGAGTCAATGTAGAAGAGATGATCATCAAAAGGATTGCCAAAGGTGAGAAGTTAAGTAGATTATTCACATTTGAAGTTGAATACACAAGGAACATAGAACTATTCAGGCTAGCTCATGTGAATGAAAGAACCTTAAAGGATATATGCAAGTATCAAAGTGTTCTTGGATTACCACACATATCAAAGAAAACCATGATCAATAGATGTGATGTATGTCAGATTGGGAAGGGACAAAGACAACCATTCAACCACCAAGGCTACATCCAAAACAACTTATTGGACCTAGTACATACAGATGTATGGGGGCCTAGCCAATAAGATTCATTGGAAATATCAAGGTATTATGTCTCATTTATTGATCATAGTAGATGGACTATTCTATACTTTATTAAGATTAAGAATGAAGTGTTTGATTTCTTCAAAAAGTATCTAACACATGTGGAGGATCATATAGGTAGATCACTCAAGAAGCTCAGATATGTTGGAGAGGGAGAATACTTCTCCAAAGAGTTTGACGAGTTCTTATAGGATAAAGGTATCAAAAAGGAAGTGAGTATTGGGTACTCTCCTCAACTCAATGGAATTACAGAGAGAAGAAACAAGACATTGGTTGGATCGGCCAAAAGAATGTTTGAAGAGAAGAGGTTTCCACATTATCTATGGGCAGAGGCTATTTCAACTATTTTGTACCTTGTTAATAGAATACCATGCAAAGCACTCCAAGATATGACTCCTTATGAAGCATGGTATGGAAGCAAATCTAGTCTTTGGCATTGCAATGTGTTTTGTTGTTTAGTTTATGTTCATGTAGCATTACAAATAAGAGATAAGCTAGATGAACGGGAAACCAAGGCAATGTTTATTGGGTATGATTCAACTCAGATAAGTTACAGGTTCTATAATCCTTCAACCAAGCAATTCACTACAAGAGGTGTTGTGTTTGAAGAACACAAGTCTTGGTATGATGAAGACAAACAAAAGGTAACTCTACCATACGATCTTGATTCTGATTCTCATGAATCAGGAATCAAGCCTGATACGTAGGTTGAGGACCTAAGAAGTCATACAAATGATGACCAAGATGAAAAGGAAAAGGATTACATTATATGGAAGTCAAGAGTCAAATCAAAGATGCAAGAGTGTGGAGAATGCTCCAAGCAAGCACCTAGAAGGCCAATGAGGAAGCAAAGACAAGAAAAAAGGTATGGATATGATTCCCCATTTGTTACAATGTGTTCAATCTAATTGGCAATGGACTCAATTTTAGAGGAGCGATCAACCTATGAAGAGGCAAATGGAAACTCTAATTTGGAAAAAGCCATGAAAGAAGAAATAGATGGATTGAAGGAGATGGACACTTGGGATTTGGTTATAATGTCACCTAGTCCAAAGTTAATTGATTGCAGATGGGTATATAAAGTTAAACGAAACTCAGACGGACCATTTTGCATGTACAAGGCAAGATTGGTTGCCAAAGGATGCTCACAAAATCATGGTATAGACTATGAGGAAACATTCTCACCACTTGCAAAGATGACTACAATCAGAACATTGATAAGCGTAGCTACTGCAAGAAATTAGAGACTCCTCCAACTTGATGTGAAAATTTCATTCCTAAATGGCTAGAAAAGTGCAGAGGTATACATGTCACAACCACCAGGTTTTGAAAACCCTAATCATACATCTTATGTTTCCAAACTTAATATTGCATGGATTGAAACAAGCTCCTAGAGCTTGGAATTACAGGTTGGTTACATACCTTCAAGATCAAGGGTTCAAACCTAGCAACTCATATCCTTCTTTATTCATCAAAAGGGATCACAATGAGGCTATTTGCCTATGTGCATATTTAGATGATATTATTGTGACATGTGATGATCTAAATGGCATTCAAAGGATCAAGAGACACATGCAAGAGGAGTTCAAAACAAGGGACTTAGGTAAGGTTTGCAAGTGATTTATACAGATGAAGGGATGTATCTAACTCAGAGAAGATACATTCAAGACCTAATTCTCAAGCTCAGAATGGAGAATGCAAAGCTTGCAGGTAAACCCTAAATGGAATTGAACCATAAACTAAATGTTTATGAAGTTGAGCAGATTGATGATCCTAGAGAGTATCAAAGCTTAGTTGGTAGCTCGATATATGCTACTCACACAAGACTAGACATATCATACAGTGTGGGGGTGCTTAGTCAACTCATGCACTCACCTAGAAGGCCACACATCAATGCTGCAAATAGAGTACTCAAGTACCTCAAAGGGACACTTAATGAAGGTATCTATTATCCTTACTCTTCAAATTTGGATATCAAAATCTATTGAGATGTAGATTGGGTAGGAGCAAAGGATGATAGAAGAAGTACCTCTGGATACTTAGCATTTTTAGGTTCAAAATTAGTGTCATGGAGTTCCAAGAAGCAACCAATAGTTGCTTTATCTTCAAGTAAAGCAGAATATAGAGGTCTAACTATTGCAACTCAAGCAGCAATATGGCTGGAGGAGTTGTACTCAGATTTGGGACTTGTAAATTCCAAACCTCACTTACTTGGAGATAACGTATGTTCCATGCATTTGGTTGCGAATACAATTTTTCATGCAAGGACAAAGCACATAGAAGTGGATTAACACTTTGTGAGAGAGAAACTTATGTGAAGGAAACTCACATTTCCTTTGTTCCTACTAAGAAGCAAATAGCAGGCATGATGACAAAAGCACTTGATGGGATAAGGCTTTGTAGATTCAAAGCTATGGCAGGTAGTTAACCTAGTAGAGAATGAAGACTCAAGCATAATTTAGCTTGAGGGGGATCTATTGGAACATCAAGCTTTCATTATGCTTGAGGTGGACATCATCTTCATCAAATCCATCATTTGAATGATGCCACATATACTCCCTATACTTTTTTATTTGCATTCATTTAGTGTTTTGAGAGTTTGATCATAGGATCACCTTCTTATGTGATTTCAAAAAAATTATCTTTGTAAAAGGAGATGAGTTAGAAGTGGTTGAGATTGATTCTCAATGAATCAATCAAAAAGTAGATATGAGTAACTTTCTCTTTTTCTAGATTCTAGGAAAAGATTCCAATCAATCTAAACTACCAAACCCGCCTCATTTGGAACTCAAATTCATGGGAAAAACACGTGGTCATATCCTAAAGATTCTATATAAAGACCCCAAACCATTTTTACTTGAAGTAGAGTGTGGATTGAAGGAATAAGTATAGTCTTTGATCATTTCTTGGTGCCATTTGTGTTCTCTGCTCCTTCATTAGACTCAATCAACTTGCAAAGATTGGTGCTCTCTCTACAAAGCTCCAAATCAAGATTTTTAGCACTCATTGAAAAGTTATATTTTTCTAGCTTATGTGTAAAAAGATTAAAGTCATGTAATTCATTATATTTAGAGAAATTCAAGTCTTTTAGTCTCAAAGTCATTCTTTGCACATCCCTAAAAAATCTGGATGACACCAATTCTGCGTTAAGGTGATTGCTCCTTTTGTACTTGTTATAAACTAGGGCTTTTATGCATTTTAGCATGCCTTCCCTATGTATGAAAATCCCGTAAGAGGAATTTTTAGAATCGTCACTGTGCTAGCTACTCGTAGTGTTTGAAGTCAGAACTTCTATCCTTTTTTAGAAGGTTTTTGTAAGCTAGTCAAGGTGTAAGTTATCTGTTTTATATCAATGTGTTCTTGTTGTTGTTCCAAAGTACCTATTTTTTTTCATTGCACTAGCCACAAGCCTAAAAGTTCTACTTTGCATATCCAAAGATCTCGGGCTGCTCGTATGCTCGTTTGTTGGACCAACTTCACCACTTGACAACTCAATTTTCCAAGTCTCTACAAGCTTCTCCAACTTCCTTCAGTAAGTAGCACATTCAAGATGTTACTTAGCATATTAGTTATCATACTTAGCATATCATTTATTGCACTTAGCACAATACATGTAATTTTTTGAAGAGTTTCTATTAGCATAGTTTTTTATGCTAATCATCACAATCACTATGCTACATATATAGTGGGTATGCTATTTACCACAATTTGTATGCTAATTAACAAAGTCAATTTACTATATAATATAGTCATTATGTGAAATCGCACAATCTATATGCTAACTAGCACAATGTTTTGATAAGTAGCATAGAGTGTAGGATAAATAACATAATTACTATGCTAAATAGCCCATTCAATATGCTAGTTATCTGATTATTTATGATAACTAACACAATAATTATGTTGATTCGCATACTCCATATGACATTTGGGACATTTTATATGCCAATCAGCATAGTTTCTATGGTAATTAGCATACTTTGTATGCTAATTATCACAGTCACTATACTTCATAAATAGTTAATATGATGATTAAGACACCCCAGATTCTAATTAACATAGTGCATATCCTAGTTGTCACTATGCTTACTAGCCATATTTTTATATTAGCATATAGGATATGGTGGTTTCATAAAAATTCTATGCAGATCTCATTAATGAAGGCATTCTTTCTCCCTTGTAGGTTGATGTCCTTAAGAAGTTTTGAGAGAGATATCCAGACTACACAATTGGATTAAGGAAGTTTGATCTATTGAAGCACTTCTTTGTTCGGTGAATGCAGGACAAAATTATTTTAGTGTGGGTACCATTTAAAAACTTTCTCCCTAAAGGGTAACTTGAATTACCTTTGATCCAAGATTCACAAAGCTACGTGCCAATACAAAGCTGCGTCCTCGGAGTTCACTCACTTTGGAAGTGGATTTTTTCAGGTGGTGCGGCCTCAAAGTTCAAGGCTGTCACACCATTTTATTTTAATGTAATGAATTGTTTAAAGGAATCCTTGAACTCAAATCTTCGCTGGACATATTCATGACTTTTCTAATATGGTGCCTAGTGTGTGTGTGCCTTTCCAATTCATTGTACTCTTAAAAGAAAATAAAAATAATAAAAACGAAAAAATAAATAACTTCTGATGGAGAGATGTGGGAACAGGTAGACAGATTCAGAGGGTGTATGCGGAATCTCGACCATATACGGTTGATGAAATAGAGATTCATTATACACGCTGGGGGTCTACGCTTACTGGAAAGGTCTTAAGAGGCATATTTAGAGGAAAGAGAGGCTTGGAGAAATTGGAGAGAAATATATACCCTTTCATATAAGAAAAAAAAACAGTTATCATTCTGGCAAAAGCGCATCAGTTTGTTTTTTCTTAAGTCGGATTATTTGTATGATGAGGACCTTGCTTAAGTATGATTATGCTTATCTCTACTATGAAGATGTTTATTGAGGACTTATATAGACATTGTGGTTTATGGGAAAAGAAGGCTAGAAGTTTTTCAGAAGATAGGTATTCTATTACTCTCCTAAGAAGTTTTGAGGGCAGATGAGGGGAGAAATTATATCGTTAATGCTTTCTTTTTTCGGCCGAAGCTGCCATATCTCATGTCCTTTGGATGAAACTACAGATTATGAGCGAAGAGGTCATAACAGTTTTCAAGTAGATTTATGGGGGAAAATCAGTCCTCCATAGGTTTGATAAGGCCGGATTCCAAGCACAGATATCCTCACGATGCGGAGCGTTGATGTACGCATAGAGATTCCATATTTTACAAAGTTTCGCGACAAAATTTAGCATTGATGAATGAAAAAACTGAGGGACTAAAGCCCGAATATTGGGCACAAAAACAATCAATCTATGATAACTAATGAAGATTGAAGTTTGAAGATTTCTACTATGGCACATTATAACGGCTGCATGGATTAGATCTCAAGATATATATATATATATATATATATATATATATATATATATATGTATATATATATATATATATATATATATATATATATGATGCAGATACAATCGTAACCAAAAACTGTTTAAAGTATGTCAACAGATCAGATTTTGCTTTCAATGAATACACTCATGCATGCCTATAAAAGTCGTCAATAAAAGTGAAAGCGTATGGGTAGTTCTAAAATGAAGGTATCTGCATAGGACCACATACATCATTAAGAACAACTTGCAATTATATAAACCACTCTAACTTAATTATCTTTTGGGAAGCAAGAACATTACATTTTTCTCAGATTATAGCCAAAGTTCACACGACCAAAGCTTGCATACGAAAGCTTTGCATTTGAGATAGCTTGAGAATCTTGAATACCAAATGCTAAATCATTGATAGATTTTTCATAGTCTATCAGCTTATACAACCCATGAAATAAAATGCCACAAGCAATAATGACATCGCAATTTTAGAGATCATGAATTGTACACCTATCATCAACAAATTTGACAACTAAACCAATCATGACCAATGCTAAAGTTGAAAATAGATTTTGCATGATCCCTGCCATATATAAAGCATCTCATAATGTGAGAAAACTAACATCAATAGTAGTGAAAATCATCTTACCAACTCCCATTACAAGATATGAGGAGTTGTTTGTGCATGTGATAGTATTCACTATAGGGGAAGGCTCAAGGGAACTAAAGAAACTATGCTGCTAGGTAGTATGTTTAGTTCCCCACTATCGACATACCAAACATCTAAGTCTACTATACACATACATTGCTCATGGGAACATGGGTCATAACTCGAAATAGTAGTGAACACCCATTCTTCATTTTGCACAGGATTAGAAGATGTTGTTATTGGTGTAGAGGTCTCTGCAACAACCATTCTAGCCTCTTTCATCTTTGTCTCTTTTGTAACGAGTTTTGGAAAACTCTTTATGGCATCATTATTTCCTTTACAATATTTGCAAAACTATTTTTGCGATTCTCTTTTCTTCTCAGCTTTCTAACCCTTCTTCCACTATGCAGCATTAGCAAATTTTTGCTTACTAGTAGATAAGTGCCATTTACCTTTGCCTTTCTGACTAGCTAAAAAAGCTTGTTTTGCAACACGCATAAAGGACCTATTCTGCATGGATTGTTCTTCATGCAACATAATAGAGACTAACTCCTCAAATGTTAAGGCATTTGGATTGCATTTCATCATGAATAAAAGAGTAGAACCAAGACTCTGATATGAATGTGGCAGACCATTCAGAACAATATACGCAAATGAAATATCTAGTAAAACTTCATTAGTAGAAATCAACTACTCCTCCAAATATTTGATCTTTGTCATACAATTGTCCATGGAATCTTCTCCATTCATGTGCTCACTCTCTAACTCTTTTCAGAGGTATACAACATGAGCTGCATTTCTTCCCTGGTATAAAATTGTAGCTGTATCCCAAGCATCCTTTGTTGTATTATAAGATTGAAGGTGAGAGATAATGGCATATTTGATAGACAATGATATCAATGCATGTGCCTCAGCATCTTTGCCATCCCAACAAAGTTTCTCTATAGTACGTGGAGCAGGAACCACAACATGAATAGGAAATTCAAGAGCATCATCGTCAACGGCATCTGCATAACCTTCAATAACTCTATTTGCTGGTGTAGTAGGTGTTTTTGAATATGTTGCACAATATTCCACATCCCTTTTGCTACCAATACATGTCCCATCATATATGCCCATAATGAGTAATTAATACTATCCAACTTTTCCTCAATGGTCAACATATAGAATACATCATTGCTTATAGACATGGCCATTGACTAAATACCTTGATGCAAAAAAAATGAATGTATCTCAAAATATTAAACAGAACTTCTACACATGCGCTTGGATAGTGTGTTTGGAGGCCGAAAGGAGCTCAAATCAAAATTTTGATGCCATAGAGTGAAGCCGTTTTGAAAACCTAATCACCTTGAGCATGCTCACCAATTTTCTAGCGATTTTGTGACTGTGATTGGAGGGGTATTGATGACACCCTAGATAAAATGGTGATATGCTCTAATACCAATTGTTGAAGTTTGAGGTCTATGGAAGCACATGAACAACATAAGGAAGTAGAAGAAGCTTGGAGCATAACACACAATAATTAATGTAATATAAAGTGAATGTACAAAGATAAGTAACACATTAGGGTTATAGGTTTATATACATGCGAGGCGAAAAACCTTCTAAAGGGGGAAACCAATGTCATGGCGGTCCTAGGTTTCTTCACACACATCATTACTGAAATATATTAGTAAGTTCATTAGCACATATCATTTGATCCTTTAGATCTTTAGTCTTCGGTCTCTTGTCTTTGATCCTTCATATCTTTGGTTTTTGTTCATTCATACACCCAATCTCCAACTATTTTTAGAGGTGAACAACACAAGGCTCCTTTGTTTTTCTTGGTATGAAGTTGTAAACATACTCTAATCATCTTTCTCTATTTTGCAAGAGCCAATATAAGCAAATGGCACGCTTGATAGAGAAGGATATGCATGCATGTGCATGTGCATTGTTTGCCATCCCAAGGAAGTTGCTTTTTACTAGGTGCAACATGAGCCATCACATGACCAAGAAATTGAAGACATCACCTTCAACACCATTTGCATCACCTTTAATAACTGTATTTGGAGCTGTAGTAGGAGTTTTAACACCCTTCACAATATTCCACAATACGTTTTCTACCGATACATGGTGCATAATATTTACCCTGAATGGATAATAAGTACTATCCAACTTATCGTCCATAGAAAACATATAGAATACATCATTCCCTTTAGTCATGGCTAGTGGATAAATACCTTGATGCGAAAAGTTGATTATATCTCAAAAGGTTGGAGAGAAATACCCTATCGATTTCTACTAGATTTGTAGCCAACTTTGAGGTGCTTATACTGAAAAACTAATATCTCTAAATATGTTTAGAAAAAAGGACTAAATTGCATGCATAATCAATGGGATAATGCGTTCAGAGGCTAAGAAGACTTCAAATCAAAATTATGATGCAAAAAAATGAACTTTTTTTGAGCTTTTAATCCCATCGAATATGCTCACTAATTTTCATGCGATTTTGAGACTCTGGCAAGATATCAACAACACCCTAGATAAAGATGGGACCTTCTCTCATACTAATTGAACTATGAGGTTTGTGAAGGCATATAAACATAATCCAAGTTTGTGGAAGCACACGAACAACAAAAGGGAGAAGACGAAGCGTGGAGCATAACACAATACTAAATGAATGTACGAAGCTTATCCCGACGGTTCGGTTCAAAGTATTTTTACACACATCACTGCTCAAATATATCAACATATCTCCTTCTCTCTCTCTCGATCCCAATCTTGGAAAACAAACGGAGAATTAGGAAGAGGAGCGAACAAAGCTACACTTCAAACATCAAAGCACTGAAATCTAGGGACCCTCAAAAGTGCATCATAGTCGAAGTCTATCAAATTGGGTTCATATATACGCAAAGACACGCATGAAAAGATAAGGTAGAAGGACAAAGATTATAAGTGCTAATAGGGTACAAAACTCTTGCACTAGAGAGGGTAAATGCTATTGCTATGTCCACGACGAGGATTTGAACCATATTTAAATGATTTCAATTACTACTCATTTTTTCTTTTAGAATTGATATGTTTAGTTATACCATTCTAGATCTTACTCAGGGCTAAGTTCCGTTGGCATGCATGGATTAGGAGAAATGTTGACATGTATCTAATTCACAAAAAGCCCTTTTTCTTAAAAACTTCACTAAAAACTAGGGAACTTTCTCTATCTTTCTATGACAAAACAAGAGATGGATCTCATGTTATTGTTTTAAATATTTAGGGGTTCTATACATTCTCTATCTAGAAACCATTTTTTACTTCTCTTGTAGATATTCCTCTTTGGATCTTCAAAGGATTTTCGTAAATAGGGTATTGAATGTAGTAACCACCTTAGTGAATATGCTTACTAGCATATTGAATACACGAGCTAGAGGAGTCACTATGTTGATGACGAGAGTCACTATCCTTGATAGCATAGTTAGTAGATGAAATAGAACAACTATTATACTAAGCACCTTAGTGAGTACACCTACAAACCCATTGAATATGCTACCTAGCTGTAAGATGACAGTTAAAACAATAATTATGCTAAATACTAGGTTCATATATGAATTAAGGCATTCAATATGCTAATAAGCAATGTGTGTATGTTAATTAGCATATTTTATATACTAATTAGCATAGTATGTATGATAAAAGTATGGTAGTTTCTTTTTCTTCAAAAGGAAGTTCTACAATATCGTACTCTCCCAAACTTCGATTAATAGAAAGAAAACTATACAAATGATCAAGCTTAGCACCCATGGGAGCCACCAAATCCTAAAAAAAGTAGGGGTTGCTTGAATCTTGCTTGAAGACATTACAAAGAATTTTGGTAACCCTTTTGTCCCCCTCATGGGGGGGCATCTTGTTTTTAATCTTGTTGCTCTCAAGGGAAAACACTTTATGATGTTTAAAAGGCAAGGGATTCTTACAATTGGAAATTCTTTTGCCTAAAAGGAAAAGAGACATTTTGATCAACCATTCTTTAGGAGTACTACAAAAGTTGGTGGCACACCTCTCTTTTGAGATCTTCTAGAGGGTCCCACCTCTTATAGCATTCTAGAGTGTTGAGGAACAACCATTTGGTTCACCCAATAAATGCTTACTTCCAATTCATTTGTCCCTCCAGCAACATGATTCTCCCAAGGGCCCACCAGAAGGACATTGACTTGGGGAAAGAAAAGAAGAGGTGTTCCAAGTCCTCATTTCCATGAAGGCATTGTTTACACCATGAAGGGCCTCCACAAATTCTTTAAAATTTTAGATTGATCTAAATTCTGTGGTGGAGAAGTTTCCACATGAGAAAGGATTTTTTAACCTCTATGAGGGGATGGGAAAGGGATTGAAACTTGAAGTCCCACCTAAGACTCGATCAATCCAGGCACCATCTTCTATTAAGCATGACATGAAATTCCACATTCTTCTTGAATCTCTGAATTTTATCAAGATTTTTTCCATTGTGCCATCAAAGACTCTGAAGGTTCGGGGACTCATGCCCAATAAGGAGGTGAGTCCCCAAGCCCTCCTTGTCTAGAGAAATTTTCTGCATGTTCTTTCTAATTTGATAAGCTCTTGGTCCTTCAGTCTCCAATAACAGAGAAATTATATAATCAAAGAGAGAAGAAACATGTTAACCACCGTGGTTGCCCTGCCATGTTCATCTGCATACCTTTCCACTATGTAAACTTGTTGTCGATCTTAGAAAGACCCTAGTTCCATCGATGACACATCCAAACATCAAATCCCATCCAAATACCTAGCATGCAAAAGATTTGTCCCCTGTGGACCAACTAACAGCCATGGTAAACCAAAACAATTAAGGTGGATGCCCAATAACAGCTCTGAAAGCAGTTTTAGAGTGGTTTATTTTAGAACTAGTTGCCTAACAATAAGTATTTAGGCACCACCAAAAGGTATCAATGTGGGCTAGATCGTCATGCACAAAATCATTTGTGTCATCGACAAAGAGTCTCATGATCATGTGGTCTTGATTGAGGGAATAAAGAGACCTTGAATAAGACCTAAACATGCACAATATCTAATAACGCAACTCAAACCAACGACACCTATCGCAAAGAGAAGAGGATCCAAGGGCATCCTTGCCTGATAGAACGTTGTAATCAGATATTTTGAGAAAGATGGCCATTGATGTTTATCTACACTACCACATTTCCCAACAATATAGAGATTATCTTAATGAATTTTTGTCCATAGCCAAGGTCTTTAAGAGATTAGAGAATGAAGTCCCACAAAAGTTTGTCATACACTTTATCAGTGTCAATCTTAAGGAAGAAAACATCTTGAGCGGACTCTTGAGCGAAAACCAGACCTTCCCAAATATCAATGATGGCCTCAAGGATGGATCTTGCCTTGATGAACCCTTTTTATCCTCACTGATCTAGTTTCTTAAGTGATAGGAGATTCGATTATTAATAAATTTAGCAAGGATCTTGTAACTTGTTGGTAATATCGTAATTGGATGCCAATTTTCAATCCTATGTTCGCTATCTTTTTTTGTGAATAAGCTTGATAATTCCTTCATTGAGAAATTCGGGTGGACATAATGAAGTAGTCCACATGTGCTTGAAGGTATTGAAAACCTCATTGGTGAGTCTATCTAGCCCTGTGTTTTTGCATTAGGAAGCGAATCAATATCTTCAAGAATCTCTTCATCCAAAATGGGAGCTTCTAGAAGAGGCTTCATATTTTGTGGAATCAGTTGAATTCTAACTCTAGTGATGGAACCCATGCAATCATGCCTATGAGGAGAAAGAAACATGAAACCCTGAGAAGTTGAGAAAAGGGGTTGAAAATCAATGTACTACTTCATCCATTTTGCACTCAATCCCATTAATGTCCATCATTAAAGGGATCCCTTTCTTGGATTGTTTCTTCTTGAGGAGGCCACACATTTCTTAAGTAGGTTTGTTTGTCTTTCCTGCCCACAATTCTTTAAAGTATATCTATATGTTCTTTCTTTGACTTTATTCTTCATATCTCAACATGCTTTTGATTTTCTAGAGCCCTCTCTAGTATTGAGAGTGGCATATAGGTTAACTTCTTCCTCAAGCTGCCTAAGACTTTCATAAATATTTTCCCTTCTAACTTGACAAACATTTTGAAGTTTTTTTTGAGTTCTCAGTAAGATGTGTCATGTCTTTATGATCGTGATCCTCTGACACTTGGCCACTGAGGAGTGAGTGGCAAAGACCTAGTTCCAAGTAGCAATAATCTCCTATTAGAGTGAGAGGAAAGAGAATGTTGTCAAATGACATGAAACCAAGGAAATTTCTTAAGATTGATGAGTGGCTTGAAGGTGAACACAATTGGGTAGTGATTAGAGACAACTAGGTCCATACATTGGAGAGGGATGGGGCCGCACTTAATGGTTATATTCTATGCAATATAGCTCTTTTCCAGCCTAGCTTTCCTCAAATTGACTCCACAACAAACCTTCAACCAAGAGAAGCCATCCTCATCTTTGATCTCCACCTAATCCAAGTGGAACTTGACTTGGTCCTAAAAGTCTTTCTCATGCTTGTCAATCACCCACCCTCTATTCCCCCATCTGTCAGAAAGAGCCTCCACCATATTAAAGTTCCCAAAAATAATGACGTTGATGGATGAAGTATTTTGATGGCAATGCACTATAGTGCACTCTCCTTCTCGAGAGCTCCTTGATGATACCCTCACGTAGAAAACCAAGCTCCAAGCACCGTATACACAGTACTCTACACAGAGCTATAGAATATGCACAGAATACAATACACAAGGAGCACGAACATAGACTTCTTAGGGGTTATAGATGCGATCGAACTTATAGTTTGTGGTTGACAAGACCACTATATGTTTTATTAAAGAACATATACAAAGAAGTGTCCGGTGGCCATTCGGCCTTTCACATGGACATTAACGGTCACAATCTCCCACCAAAGGCCAATATGGCCAAAGTAACTATGGGAGAAAAATAAAGAATGACAAAGAATACCAGAGTGTAAGTATATACCTCCCACTTGACACAATATAAAAGTGACTATGTAAAAGCATGAATCAAGCAACCCCCATCAAGTGACAATAGTGTCAAAAGCTATCCTGTGGTAGAACTTTAGTCAAAGCAATCTCTAATGAAGTGATGCCTCACCTCAATGTGCTTGTTCTTTGCATGATAGACCCGACTCTTAGCCAAAGCAATGGCACTATGAATATCACTAAGCAAACAAGGTACATGCTGAGATAAACCCATATAACAAGCAAGACGAGAGAAATCCACAATGCTTCCTTACATGCCTCACTTGCTGCAACATACTCTACTTTTGTGGTCGAAACAACTATACATTCTCGAAGACGAGATCTCCAAGAGATAGCACCTCCAGCAAATTGAAAAATGTACCTTGATGTATACTTATGATTGTCAACACAACTAGCATAGTTAGAATCTATGTAACCAATAATAGATGCTTTCCCTCTACCTAAGCATAGACACTTGTCCTTAGTGCCACTCAGATATCTCAAAATCATCTTGAATGCTTCCCAATGTGTCTTCCCAGGATTAGAGATATATCTATGCACAAGTCCCACTACAAATGCAATATGTGGTCTCGTAGCTACCATAACATACATGAGACTACCAATAGGATATTGATAGGGAATTTTGGTCATGAATTCATTTTCCTCATCTAATTAGGGGCAATCATCCTTGCTCAATTTCACATATGTGGGTAAAGGTGTACTTAATGCCTTTGCACCCTGCATATTGAACCTACGAATTACTTTGGACATGTACTCACTTTGAGACAAGTTTATGCATCTTTTACTCCTATCACGAGTAATGCACATGCCAAGAATATGTATGGCATCCCCCAAATCCTTCATATCCAATGTCTGAGTCAACTTCTTTTTGAGAATTGATAAGTCATAAGAGGACTTCCCAACAATCAACATATCATTGACATAAAGTATCAAGCATATCAAGCTGCCATCTAAGCATCTCTTTGTGTAGAGACAATGATCTTCATTGCTTCAAGAGTAGCCTTGACACTTCATTAAAGCATAAAAGTTTTGGTACCATTGTCTAGGGAACAGTTGAAGTCCATACAAGCTCTTCATGAGCTTACGAAATAGACTTTCCTTGCCAGGAACTACATAACCCTCTCGTTGTTCCATATAGATCGCATTGTGATCTCCATGCAAGAAAGCAGTTTTCACATCCATTTGGACTAGCTCTAAGTCCTCTAGTGCAACAAATCCAAGCAACATGCGTAGAGTAGTCATCTTGACCACTGGAGAGAAGATTTCCTCAAAATCAACACCATGTTGTTGCTTAAAACCCTTTGCAACAAGTCATGCTTTAGAGTTTGGAGAAGCACTATCTGATGTGAATTTTAGCTTATATACCCATTTGCATGGTAAAGCTTTCCTAACCTTTGGCAAAGGTACTAAATCCCAAGCACCATTCTTGTGAATAGAATCCAACTCACTCTTCATGACGCGCTCCCACTCGACATGATCCTCTGTCTGCATAGTAGCTTTGTAGCAAGAGAGCTCACTAGCATTTGTTAGCATAAGAAAATCTAAGCCTTGAACATATCTATCAGGTGGATGTGAGACACATGGAGAGCATCTCAATGGTTGTTGAATAGGAACATTTGTAGGCTGATCTAATCAGACATTCTCTTGAACGTCCCTATGTGAACGAGCAATATTTTTTCCCAATCATTAAGTCCAATGGATGGGAAGGTATATATATATATATATATATATATATATATATATATATATATATATATATATATATATATATATATATATATATATATATATAGAGAGAGAGAGAGAGAGAGAGAGAGAGAGAGAACATGCAAACGGGGTTGTGATACTATACTCGATCCATTGACATGTACGAGAAAAGTATCGTAGGTTATCTATGGAAGGATGGCTGCACAATGTTCTATGTCAATATTCACTTATAAATATATTGAGCTACACGAATTGTTGCAGCCCATGGATTATTGGTGCATAAGACTTCTGAGGGACCATAAATGTTTCCGATAGTAGAGATAAAGAGCCATCAGACCGCCTTTTGTATAATTTTGCATTACATGAAGGAGAAGGAAGGAGAAATACCTTCTTTCAAGTAAGTTACAAAGATCAAGGCAACTATGCGATGGAGGATAACATCAAGCATCATTGCAACATCAAGGATCAAGTATATGTCTATGAAAATGGAGGATGTCTCTTTCCACGGCATAGCAAAGATGTAGCTCAAAGTAGAGCTAAGTATTTTCTATATTGACGCTTCATTTCAACACTGGTTTGATATTGCTTTCAATATCTTACATTCTAGATTAATTGAGAGCTGAACTATAGGAACGACTTCCATTTTGATGTTTCCAAGGGATAATTAAAACGTAATGAGAAGTTGATAGACAATCAAGTAATATAATTTCTTTCATGAAATGAAAAGAAAGTGTTGGAGCTTGATGTGTGTGGAAGCATGCAAACAACACCAGAAGAAGAAGAAGCTTAGAAACCAACACATAATACATAATGTATTACCAAGTGAATGTATGAAGATAAGTAACCATTTAGGGTTATAGGCATATATATAATCCAAGGGGAAAAATCTCCTAAAGAAAAAAAAAAGTGCCTCGATAGTCTTAAGAGTTTTCACACACATCACTACCAAAATATATCATCAAATCCTCCTTGTGAGTTATGCAATGAACAAGGAGCTAGCACTCATGTGTAGGGAAGTGCCAAGCTATGTGGAATCAATCAACAAAAGAAGTAAGCCCAAAGCTCTGCAGAAATCTTCAAACTTCTCCTAGGTACAGCCTTTGTGAGAAAGTTTATAATGTTCTCCTATGTGGGCACATATGGCAAAATAATCTTTCCAATAGAGAACCTCTCCCTGGCATAATGATACTGCACCTCACTGTGCTAAGTGTGAGCATGGAACACAAGGTTCCTTGCAAGTCCTAATGCATTGTGACTGTGAGTGAGGATAGTGGTAGGAGAAGACTGACCAACACCCTAATTAGCCAAAAGGAATCTAACACTACAACATATCGGCCGTATACCGAGGTTTTTATCAAGGGAAATGAAGGCGGCTATTTTTGTCGTGACGTCGGTGTAGCTGTCGGTATGCACGTCGGTACTATAGCACCAGTATGGGCGTAGGTATAAGCATCGGTATGAGCATCAATATGGGCATCGGTATAAGCATCGGTAATATCGACGCCCATATCGACGCCTCTGTTGGGTGCACCATTGCGTATAAACCGGCGCCCGCTGGGTGTACCGACGCTTATTCCGATGACATTATTGGGAGTACCATCGCTTATAGCGACGACCATATCTGCAAAATTTTTTTGGGCAGAGTGTGTCGTCTTTTGCTACAGCAACATTACCATGATGTTGCTTAACAAAAGACAATACACTCTGCCCAAAAAAAAACCGAGTACATGTGATGTGTACTCTAATGTCAACCGAAATATGATTTCATAAAACAGAATATTATTGGACACAAAAGAGATAATCAGAATGAACCATGAACCATGTACAAAAAAAGTGATATATTTCATAAATGAAGCATGTACAAGAGTGTGGCAAACCACTGTCATATATGACACTTTTACAAAATGTGGCAAAGCAATGCATTGCCATATAAAAATCAAATACAAAATTTTGGTGTGCCACTACCATACACATGCAAAGAACGTTCCATATCAAGAGTCATACAACAAAGAACATTAATGGAATGAGATAAATTCACATGAAATTACAAACAACAAGTAAAAACCAAGTTTATAAATTAATCACCTCATCGCAAACGCTCCCATGAAACGACCGCACCGCGTCCCTCCAAGTCCTCCAATAGTGCAGTCCATCCGTGCTTATATCCATAAGCCTCTTCCGTTCGTGTTGGAGGATGACCCATTGCTAGCTCCTGCAACAAATATACAAAACATTAGAGGAGCTCCATCTGAGATACTATACACCTTGGAGTCATCATGGTCATGAGCACCCCAAGATGTACGTGGTGTACTGCGTGGCATACCTACATCTGAGGTACTCATCCTAGGAGTAGAAGTGGGCGAGACAACATCTGTCGTACTGCCTCCACAACAGCCGCCTCCTCTAGACCTACCTGTAGATCCACTCCTAGAACCTCCTACTCCAGAGCGTGACCTGAATCTACGAGACGCGCCAGAACCTGTATCGCGCTGAGGCGTGGAATGCACATGTCTACTACTAGACCGAGTAGGAGATGGCTGAAAAGATGGTCGTGGTGGAGTCGCAAAGCTAGGAGACATACCTCCTGCGAGAGTAGCACCACTTGTAGGAGTGACACTGGCAGGAGTGACACCGGGGGGAGTGACACCGGCGAGAGTGAGGCCGGCAGGAGTTAGGCCGACAGGAGTAAGGCCGGCAGGAGTGAGGCTGCCAGGAGTGCTACCACGAGCAATCCAATACTGTGATGCAGCGGCCATTTACGGGCGAGGTACCTAAGAGATAAACTCTAAAAATTGCTCCTCTGTCATGGAATGAGGAGTGACTAGAGGACTGTCTCCCATCGTGTTGTGTAAAAAAAGAACTCAAATAATTAGTATGTGATATTAAAGGTAATATAGAGAATAAACAGAAAAAAAAACAAAAATTAGTACGTACAAGTGTTTTATTCAAAAATCCTCTAATCTAGCATCCTCTTGAAGATCTGATGCACCGAGAATATCTATCTCTATATTGATGGCTTGTAAATCGCTTGCTATGCTGGTTTCTTCCTGATCATCGTCTATTGCTTCGTCTTCTTGATCAATGACCTCTTCTTCAATGACCTCTTCTTTTCGAACAATGATCTCTTCCTCCCCGACTATCGAATGAATCTCTGAGTCCTTTACAGATGGACTATCTTGTACATCTATATTCTCATAAATTTTTCTACTACATGGGGTCACTTGTAAAACAAATAGCCACTCTCGTTCTTTTGAATCTGGTATAATAACAACTTGCTCACAATGTTCGAGAAGTACAAATGTATCCCTTTCATCCGTCCATAATTTTGTGGAGTCGACTTGAAGCAAACCGCTTTTATCCCGCCTCACTGTTGCATTTCTTCCAGAGGTGACTACTTTCAACCATTTCACATCAAAAAAATAATAATCAAACTTCCTAAAACATAGTTCCAAGATATCTTGAATCACACCACAATAATCTAGCTGGCCTTCTTGAGCATTATCATCTCTTGCACTCGCTCTACTTTTTTGCAAAAAATTCACCATCACCCCACTATCAAAAGTAGACCTATTTTTATCGATTCGTGCGATCCAAAAATGTCGCCCATGAGACCATAGTGCAGTGTATTTAGTATACTCCCAATCACATCCCTTTGTGAGTTGTTCTTCTTCTTCAGAGATATCTTCACCCACTACCTTTGCTTGAGAAACCGTTGTATCTAGCCATCTCGTCATTGGAAAAGGCGGAAGAGGTCGAAGACTTTATGAAAGAGGAAAAAATCGAGTGGAACGATTCTTTCGAAACTGAGCTATTTCGTTTGCGTTGGTTTCCTTGGCAAGCTCATACCTTTCTAACCACTTGTGCAGAGGCTCAGAGTTAACTATGCAAAACTTCATTGCCTTCTCTCTGAAAGTTGCATCCATTTTCCTTTGCAATCCTTTACCTTGTGGTTCATCGCCTACGAGATGAACATCTTCATCATCGCTCCATAAGCGAGGCATTTCAGGATTCAACATACGTAGAAACTCAGTTATGAATACAAGAGACTCTTGTACAAGCCATCCCTCTGCCATGCTACCCTCTGGACGTGCTCTCTATTGAACAAACCCTTTTAATGTCTTCATAAAGCACTCTAAGAAGAACATCCATCGACTATGGACAGTTCCTGCTATTGCAACTTCATCTACCACATGAACTAGTAAATAAAGTTGAATAGTGAGAATACTTGTGGGAAAGAATTTCTCTACCATACAAACAACCTCGATAGCATTGAGTTTCGCACTCTCTATGCTATTTTTATTTATCTCTTTAGAAGGGATCCACCGTACTAAAGAACTAATTTTATAAATGGTTCTTTGTACATCCTCCAAGAGACAATCTTTTAGGACTACATGGAGCACAAAATGTAAAAACTTGTGCCAATCATGAGACTTGAGTCCTCCAAGATCGTCGTTTCATGTGAAAGCAGTCTTTAGAAACCTCATGCATCCAGTAGGTGTCCGAAAGTCTGAAATTTTTTTCTTCACTTGTTGCTTTTCCATCTTGCGAAGCACCCAAGGAGCTCTTGGTAACGATACTATTCTATTGGGCTTAGTAATTGCCCACAACTCTTGCATACGACCTCGCTCTCTAAGTCCTCCCTTTGTGCTTTGCTTTCTTTCTTACTGATCAAAGTTTTCCAAAGAATCTCTCCCACATTCTTAAAAATATGCATTGGGTCTACCAAATGATTGATCGACAATTCACTCCAATAAGGGAGTTCATGAAAAATAGACAACCGCTTCATGCTAGTGACTGAATTTTTTGAATCCCACAGTTGTTTCCAAATGCTAGCTTTCATTTGGCGTTGCGCTTGTTGACCAATTTGTCCTTCACGTAAAACATCTCCATCAGGCAAATATCTATGGTGTCCTTCATAAACACTTTTACGTAGTACTTTGGAATAGCGTGCTTCGAGTCGTGATCTGCATAAGGGACAAGCATGGTAACCCGAAATCGATAAACCTCAACATTCACCATAACCAGGCCAATCATGTATCATCCACATAAGTATGCCCTGCACTTGCACATCTTGTTTTCTTATAGGTTGATACATGTCATGCACAGTAATCCCATCCCATAAAATGTCCAATTCTTCCACAAGTGGTGCAAGATATACATCCATGTTTTTTACCTTATACTTACTAGGTACAATAAGAGCTAATAATAAATGACCTTTCTTTGTTGCCAGCCATGGTGGGATGTTATAGTTCACCAAACATACAGGCCATGTGCTCCATGAAGAACTGCATAAACCAAATGGATTCACTCCATCCATAGCTAGGCCTAGATGTATGGACCGAGGCTCACTAGCAACCTCTAGCCACTTACTATCTATGTGCTTCCAAGCATCAGAGTCAGCAGGCACTCGCATTACACTATCTGTAGACCTGCTCTTTGTATGCCATGACATTAACTCAGCTATAGATTTGCATCTAAACATGTTCTTAATTCGTGGAATGATAGGAAAGTGGCGAAGAACCTTTGCGGGGATCGGTTCACGTACAAGGTCTTCTCTAAATCTATTTGCTCCACACTTTGGCCATACGTGGAGATGATCATATTCATTCCAAAAGAGAATGCAATCATTCGGACAAGCATGAATTTTAGTATAATCCATTCCAATTGACTGTAAATGTTTTTTTGCATCTCCATGTGTTGGACGCATGTCAATGCCCTCTGGCAAAAATTGATCTTTAAGAAGCCTGCAATAAGCAATTAAAACGATATTAGCAAATAAAGTTATTTTGCTACAACAATGAAAGCCAATTTGTTCTCCACTTACTTGAATAATTCAGTGACACTACTATCTGACCATCCATAAACGGATTGCAGATTGAGCATCGCGAAGTGACGCACGTACTACAGATATCTTTGCTCCATTGTAAAGTGGTAAACAAGCTAGTCTTCGCATGTTTTCATATTCTTCATCGACTCCAAATCGTGGAAATTCTGTTGTGCCCACGAAACTCTTGACATCTTCTCCACCATCATGATCTTCGTCCATCTCATAAAATGCTTCGAGCATCTCTTCCATATGTTCATTCTATGTAATATTATTAGTAATTGCTTGTACATCTAAGTCCTTCTTTGTTCTCTTTTGTCCACGAGAGGTTACCGGTGCAATGTCGTTTGGGTCCATCTGCTCACCTGGGGGACCATGCGAATGGTAGCATAGGTTTTCTAGTCGACTCCTATCAAAGGATCCATACTCTCTATAATGTGCATTACAAATCCGTTGTTTTCGATAAATTTGATACTTGCACTGAGTGCAAGGACATGCCATTCTCTCCTCCGGATCCAAAGAAGCCATCTGCTACAATATGGACATTTCAGATCATTTTTTTTTATTAAACTTAAAAATCTTACTCCTAAAGACTTAAACCTGAAATACTAAAACCTAAATACTTAAACACCTAAAGAAACCTAAAACCCTAATCTATATATATTTAATTATATATATTTAATTAAATTATTTAAAACACTAGTACTTTTTATATTTATTTATCTATATAATTATCCTATTATATATATATATATATATATATATATATATATATATATATATATATATATATATATATATATATATATATATATATATATATATATATATATATATATATATATATATATATATATGTGTATGTATGTATTTATTAATTCAGATTTTTCCTTAAATCTTAAAATCCTAAAATCCTAATCCTAATCCTAAAAACCTAAAACCCAATTATATATATATATATATATATATATATATATATATATATATATATATATATTCAGATTTTTTCCTTATACCCTAAAACCCTAAAACCCTAATCCGAATCCTAAAAACATAAAACCCTAATCCTAATCCTAAAAACCTAGAACCCTATTTTATATATATATTTATTTATATATTCAGATTTTCTTAATTAATTCTATTTTTATATATTTAATTATATATATTTAATTAAATTATTTAAAACACTAATACTTTTATATTTATTTATCTATATAATTATCCTATTATATATATATAATTTATTTGTTCAGATTTTTTCCTTAAACCCTAAAACTCTAAAACCCTAATCCTAATCCTCAAAACGTAAAACCCTAATCCTAATCCTAAAAACCTAAAACCCTATTTTATATATATATTTATTTATATATTCAGATTTTCTCTTAATTTATCCTTTTTTTATATATTTAATTAAACTATTTAAAACACTAGTACTTTTTATATTTATTTATCTATATAATTATCCTATTTTTTATATATATTTATTTATATATTTAGATTTTTTCCTCAAACCCTAAAACCCTAATCCTAATCCCAAAAACCTAAAACCCTAATCCTAATCCCATAAACCTAAAACCCTATTTTATATATATATTGATTTATATATTCATATTTTCCTTCATTAATTCTATTTTTATATATTTAGTTATATATATTTAATTATATATATTTAATTAAATTATTTGAAACACTAGTACTTTTTATATATGTATTATATGTGTATGTGTATGTGTGTATATATGTTATGTAGGTGTTAAAACTTAATCAGAAAGACTTAGACTTAAAACTAAAATACTAAAACCTAAATACTTAAACACCTATAGAAATCTAAAATCCTAATCCTAATACCCAGTGTGTGTATGTATGCATGTATGTATATTTGTATGTGTGTGTATGCATGCATGTGTGTATATGTGTGTATGTAAGCATGCATGTGTGTATATGTGTGTGTATGTAGGCATGCATGTGTGTACATGTATGTGTGTATGTATGCATGTGTAAATGTGTAGATGTGTGTGTATGTGTGTGTGTATGTATGCTCTATTTTCCTATGTGTATGTATGCATGTGTGTATATATGCATGTGTAAATGTGTAGATGTGTGTGTGTGTGTGTATGTATGTGTGTGTGTGTATGCTCTATTTTCCTATCTCTATCTTCCTTTCTTTTCATCATTCTTTATCTCACTCTCTCTCTCTCTTTATCTCTCTCTCTCTCTCTCTCTCTCTCTCTCTCTCTCTCTCCTCTCTCTCTCTCTCTCTCTCTCTCTCTCTCTCTCTCTCTCTCTCTCTCTCTCTCTCTCTCTCTCTCTCTCCCTCTCTCTCTCTCATCTCTCTCTCTTTCTTTGTCCCTTTCTCTCTCTCTTTCTCTCGCTCTTTCTCTCTCTCTTTCTCTCTCTATCAATAGAAAATAAAACAATCACTTACAAGTATGTCCCTCTTTTGGATCGTTGTTGTCAAAGCATAATGTATGTCATCTATCGTCGAATTCCAAATAATTGACACCAAAGAACTTCTGCAAAATCAAAGAGAAGAGAAATTATAAGACCTAAAGCATAGAGAAAGACAAAGGCTAACAGTACGCACAGTACTTGCCAAGATCTCAGATCTAAACCAAGCGAGAGAGTGTGTGTGTAGAGAGACAGATGTGTGTGTGTGCGTGTGTGTGCAGAAGACAATGCAGTTCGCAATTCGCTTCACGCGCGCAAGTTTGAAAGAAGACAAACAGTACTCAAATGTTGATATATTTGGGTAGCGATGTGTGTAAACACACTAGGACCGCCGGGGCACTTTTTTCCCTCTTTAGGAGGTTTTTTTCCCCCGGCTTGTATATACGTCTATTGCCCTAATGGGCTACTGAACTTTGTACATTCTCTAGTAATACATTCAGTATTGTGTGTTTGTGCTCCAAGCTTCTTCTTCTTCCTTGTGCTGTTCGCGTGCTTCTGCAGGCGTCTATCTTCAACAATTGGTATCAGAGCAGGTTGTCGTTTCTTCTAGGGCGCCGTCGACACTCCTCCGTTTGCAGTCTCAGATTCTCACGAAATTTGGTGAGCATACTCAGGGTGTTTCTGAGATAAAAACAACCTTCGTTTTGTGGTGCCGAAATCCCGATCTGAGCTCGTTTCGGCCTCCAAACGCACTATCATAGCGCTTGTGCATGCTATTTCATCCTTTTGTGCCAAAGGTATATACCGGTTTCTATTCGCCAGTTTAAGCGTCTCGAAGTCTGTTGCAGGTCTAGCAGAACTCGTCTGGGCAGTTCCATTCAACTTTTTGAGATACAGTCAATTTTTTGCATCAAGGTATTTTAGTCACCGGCCATGGCTGAAAGCAGTGGTGTATTCCGTATGTTGGCTGTTGAGGATAAGTTGGATGGTACCAACTACCCATTATGGGCTTATATGATGCGACATGTACTGGTTGCAAAAGGATTGTGGAACATTGTGCAGGGTGTTGAAAGACGTCCTATTACACCTGTAACGACAGGTACTGCAAATACACGTGCTGGAGCTGATGAAGATGGTGTCGAAGATGATATTCCGCAGATTCCTGTTCGTGGTGTTGTTTTTGTTGCAGCTACTGCAGAGCAGATTGGCTGGGATGGCAGAGATGCCCAGGCACATGCATTGATAGCTTTGTCTGTCAAACATGCCATTATTCCTCACATTCGCTCTTGCAGAACAGCAAAGGATGCTTGGGATACACTTACCACTTTGTACCAGGCTAGGAATGAGGCTCGTGTTGCTTACCTCTGAAAACAGTTGGAGAGTGAGCACATGAATGAAGGTGATTCTATGGACAGTTTCCTAACGAAGATCAAAGATTTGAAGTAACAGTTGATTTCTGCTGATGAGGTTATACCAGATAGCTCACTTGTGCAGACCGTTCTGAATGGTCTTCCTGATTCATATCAGAGTTTTGCTTCTACTCTTCGGTTGATGATGAAAGGCAATCCAAATGCCTTGTCATTTGAGGAGTTAGTCTCTGTTCTGTTGCAAGAAGATCAGTCCAGGCAGAACAGGTCCATTATGTGTGTTGCAGATCAAGCTTTCCTGGCTAGTCAGAAGGGCAAAGGAAAATGGAGCTCTTCTACTAGTAAGCAGAAATCTGCAAATGCTACACAATCGAAGAACCAGGATAAAGATGAGAAGAAATGAGAAAAGCAGAAATTGTTTTGCAAGTACTGTAAACGAAATGATCATATCATAAAGAACTGCCCAAAACTGGCTGCTAAAGAGGCAAAGAAGAAAGAGGCTGGAATGGTTGTTGCAGAGGCCTCTACACCAAAAACAGAGTCTGCAAATCTTGTGTAGGAAGAAGAATGGGCGTTTACTACTATCTGCAGTTTTGACCCATCTTCTCTTGCATGTCTGCAGTAGACTCAGATGTTTGGTACTTTGATAGTGGGGCGACCAAACATATTACCTCGCAGCGCAGTTTCTTCTCTTCACTCGAGCCTGCCCCTACAGGGAATACTGTCACATGCGCCAATAACTCCTCTTATCCTGTTATGGGAGTTAGTAAGATCATTCTGACTACTGCTGATGATAGTTCTTTCACTTTGTCAGATGCTTTATTTGTGCCAGGGATCAAAAAGAACCTGTTATCAGTTTCTCCATTAGCCAAGATTGGCTTGGTTGTGAAATTCGTTGATGACAGGTGTACAGCCCATGATCTCTCAAATGGCGATGTGATTATTGCTTCTGGCATTTTATGTCGTGGGCTGTATAAGCTCATAGACTATGAAAGATTTGTGAATGATTCGGCATGTGTAGTTCATGATTCTCAGGCTATGTCAGATGCAAAGCTTTGGCATGCACGCTTTGGTCATCTGAATTTTGCTAGTTTGCTACGCCTGCAAAAATTTGAAATGGTGTCCTCTTTGCCCAAACTTGAGGCTCCTGGAAAACATGTTTGTGAAGGCTGTATTTTGGGCAAAATGCAGCGTTCTTCCTTTCCAAAAGATGGTTCAGTTCGGGCTACGTAGAAATTGCAGCTTGTACATAGTGATGTCTGTGGTCCTATGAAGACACCCTCTTTTGGAAATTACCTTTACTTCGTGACTTTCATTGATGATTTTTCCAGGCACGCATGGGTATATCCACTCAAAGCAAAGTCCGAAGTGTTCATGTGCTTCAAACAGTTTTTGGTTTTGGCTGAAAATCTGTCAGCATGTAAAATGGGCACCCTCCGTTCTAATCGAGAGGGGGAATATATGTCTTCAGATTTTAATGCATTTCTGGCTAAACGTGGGATAAAACACCAGTGTACAGTGCCGTATACACCTCAATAGAATGGAGTTGCTGAACAAAAGAACAGGTCACTCATGGAGATGGCGAGGTGCATGGTCAAAAGTCGGGCTTTACCACATAGTTTCTGGCTTGAGGTTGTCATGTGTGCAGCATATGTACTGAACAGGTGTCCCACTAAAGCATTGCAGTCTATTACTCCATATGAGGCTTGGCATGACCGCAAGCCATCTGTTGCTTATCTGCGTGTTTTTGGTTGTTTGGTATATGCATTAGTGCCTGAACAACATCGTAGAAAATTGGATGATAAGGCAGTAAAATGTATTTTTGTTGGGTACAGTTCTGAAAGTAAAGGCTATCGTCTGTATCATTTACAGACTAAACGCATTCTTGTTAGCCGTGATGTTGTCTTTGTGGAAGATGCTATTCAGCCATTGCTTTCATGTACTAAGGAGACATCTCTTAGCTCTAAAGACATGTATGATACGTTGATGCCTCTTTTTATAGGTGGACAATCTAGTGCTGGTCCTAATGAGGCAACTTCTCAGCCTTTGCAAGTTTCATATGATGATGCAGATCATTCTATTTTTTATGCAGATTTACATGATGCACTTGTTGATGAGAGAGCTGATATTGAGCAGGCAAAAACTATGCCAAAATGGCTGGTGCAAACTTTGCATGACAGCAAATTAGATGCACCTTTGTCATATCGTACTCGTTCAAGCTCTCATAGTGCCTCCTTTGCATCAGATTGCTATGCTATGGCTGCGTCTAGTCTCTGTGATGAGAATGAGCCTGTTTCTTTTGATGAAGCACTGAATTCAGAAAATTGGATGGCTGCCATGCAATCTGAATATGATGCTATAATGAAGAATGGTACATGGTCTTTATGTGACTTGCCTCTTGGAAAGAAGGCCATTGGCACTAAGTGGGTATACAAGCTGAAGCGTAAACCTAATGGTACAATTGACAGGTATAAGGCTAGGCTTGTTGCAAAGGGTTATGCGCAAAAAAGAGGCATTGATTTTGATGAGACCTTTGCACCTACATGCCGTATGACTACTGTTCGGAGCATTTGTGCACTTGCAACCCATCATGGTTGGAATGTACATCAGTTGGACATTAAAACAGCATTTCTGAATGGTGACTTGCATGAAGAAGTGTATGTTTTTCAGCCCCGTGGCTTTGTGCAGAAAGGGCATGAAAACGAGGTGTGCAGGTTAAAGAAGGCATTATATGGTTTAAAGCAAGCACCACGTGCTTGGTATGAGAAGATACATGCCTATCTGGTTGCACATGGTTTTGTGAATAGTCCAATTGAAAGCACCTTATATGTTAAGCATGCTAATGATGTGCTTCTGATCATTGTTGTCTATGTTGATGACATGCTGCTCACTGGTCCTATTGAGAAGCATATTGCTAATTTCAAGGCTGATTTGCATGCCTCATTTGAGATGTCTGATTTGGGGCATTTGCATCACTATTTGGGCATTCAGTTTATGCAAGTTGATGGTGGAATGGCTTTGTGTCAAACAAAATATATTGACACATTATTGCAGCGTTTTGGCCTTGAAGACTGTAAGCCTATTGCCACTCCTATGGAGGTAGGTTTACGATTGAGTCTTCATGATGCCGGAGATGCATTTGATGTTGTTCTCTATCAGCAGGCTGTTGGATGCTTGATTTACTTATGCATTACTCTGCCAGATATTCAGTTTGTTGTCTCACAGATGAGCAGGTTCATGCATTGCCCAAGAGTCACGCATTGGAAGGCGGTTAAGCGCATCTTTCGCTACTTGAGTGGTACTCGGCTACTTGGGTTGTTTTATCCCAAGGGGGGATCACTACCGCTAGATTTGCATGCTTTTTCTGACTCAGATTGGGCTGGTTGCTATGACACTCGTGTGTCCACCAGTGGTTTTGGCTTCATGCTTGGTAGCTCATGTATATCTTGGTTGAGCAAGAAGCAGCCTATTGTGGCTACTTCCAGTTGTGAGGCTGAGTATAGGGCAGCTTTCACAGCGATTGTTGAGTGTGTGTGGCTCAGACGCCTTATGGCTGATTTGGGTGTTGGCCAGTCTTCTGCCACCACCATCTCCACTGACAGTCAGAGCGCATTAGCAGTTGCGAGGAACCCTATGTTTCATGCTCGCACTAAGCACATTGAGGTGCATTATCACTATGTCAGGGAGAGGTTCTCTACTGGGGAGATCAGCTTGGCATATGTGCCCATGCAGGAGAACATTGCAGACCTTTTCACGAAGGCTCTGCCTAGGGAGAAGTTTGAAGCTTTCTGCAAAGCTTTGGGCTTACTTCCTTTTGTGGAGTGATTTCCACATAGCTTGGCACTTCCTTATACATGAGTGCCAGCTCCTTGTTCACCGCATCACTCCCAGGGGGGATTTGTTGATATATTTAGGTAGTGATGTGTGTGAACACACTAGGACCACCGGGGCACTTTTTGCCCTCTTTAGGAGGTTTTTTTCCCCCGGCTTGTATATACGCCTATTGCCCTAATGGGCTACTGAACTTTGTACATTCTCTAGTAATACATTCAGTATTGTGTGTTTGTGCTCCAAGCTTCTTCTTCTTCCTTGTGTTGTTCGCGTGCTTCCGCAGACGTCTATCTCCAACATCAAACACGTGGAAAAAAGTGAAGTTTTTCTCTCGGGTTTCGGGTATGTTTAAAAGTCGGCCTCGGTATGGGCACCGGTATGGACGTCAATATGGGTGTCGGTAACTTCCACCAAATTACTGACGCTTATACCAACACTCATACCGACGCTTATACCGACGGCTGGAGAGCACACCGAGGATCCATTTAAAACGGTCATACCGACGGTCACTTGATCGTCGGTATCTTTAAGTCAACTTTTTTGACGTTTATACCGACGCCGCGAGTGACCTTCGGTATAAGTGGCATCGTATGCCCCTCATATGTTGTAGTGTAAGCCACACACATGTAAGAGCCACTATTAAAACTACCCTATACTGCGCCTCACAGCTAGAAGTGGCCATAGTAGGCTACTTCTTACTCAACCAAGATATCCATAAGCTACCAAGCATGAAGCAAAAAACATAGGTGGACACACACATGTCATAGCAACTAGCCTAATGAGAGTAAAAAAAAAAACATGTAAATGTGGTGGTACTGATCCCCCATTGGAATAAAACAATCCAAGTAGCTAGATAGCACTCAAGCAACTCTTAGCCACCTATCAATGCTTGACACTTGAGCAATGCATAAACCCACTCATATGAGAGACAAGAAACTAAATACTAGGTGGGGTAATGCATAAGTAAATCAAGCATCTAAGAACTTGCTGATAGAGAACAACATCAAATGCATCTCGAGCACCATGAAGAATCAATTGTAAACCTAATTCCTTAGGAGTGTTAATAGGTTTGTAGTTGTCAAGGCCAAAATGCTGCAATAATGTGTCAATATATTATGTTTGACACAATGTTATTCTACCATCAGCCTGCATAAAGTAAATGCCCTAATAATGATGCAAATGCCCCAAACCTAATATCTCATAAGAGGCATGCAAATCAGCCTTAAAATATGAAATGTACTTCTCATTAGGACCTCTAAGCAACATGTTATCAACATAGACAACAACGATCAAAAGCACATAATTTATATGCGTAAAATATAAGGTGCTCTTACTTGGATTGTTCTCAAAACTATGTGCAATGAAGAAGGCATGTATCTTTTCATACCAAGCACATGGTGCTTGCTTCAAACCATATAATGCCATTTTTAACATACACACTTGTTTTCATTCCATCTCTACACAAAACCGCTGACTGAAAAACAAGCACTTCTTCATGTAAATCAACATTTATAAATGCATTTTCAGTGTCCAACTATGTACATTACGACCATGATGAGTTGCAATTGCATAGATGCTACAAACGGTGGTCATTCCGCACGTGAGTGGAAAAGTCTCATCAAAATCAATGCCTCTCTCTTGAGCATAACATTTTGGAACAAGCCTAACTTTATACATGTCAATAGTTCCATCAGGTTTAGATTTTAGCTTGTATACCCATTTAGTACCAATGGCATTTTGGACATGAGGCAGATCACATAAGGAGCATGTACGATTCCTCATAATAGCATCATATTCTCATTGCTTAGGAGCAATCCAACTTTGTAAATTTTTTGCTTCATCAAAAGAAACGGGTTCATTCTCATCATAGAGAGTAGAGGTAGCCATAGCATAGCAATCTAATGCAAAAGAAGCACTTTGATAGCCTAAATGAGTACGATATGACAAAGGTCTATCTTATTTGCTCTCTCCAAAAAGTCTATGCCAACCATTTAGGCATAGTTTTTGCCTCCTCTATATCAGTCCTCTCATCAACAAGATTGCAAACCCATTGCCACTTCCATGGAAACAAGTTTATAGTTGAGTCTTCATGATAGTGGAGATGCATTTGATGTTGTTCTCTATCAGAAGAATATCTGACGCTTAATTTAGTTCTACATAACTCCTCTCGAGATCCAATTTTTTGTATCCCATATGATTATGTTTTGCAGTGCGTAAGTGTCAAGCATTGGTAGGTAGTTAAGAGCAAGGTTCACTACTTGAGTGGTAGCTCGCTACTTGGGTTGTTTTATCAAAAGCAGCAGACCATGCTTTTGTGAACCTTAATAGGCTAGTTTCTATGAAACGTGTGTGTGCATGAGTGATCCTTGCCTTATGCTTGGTAGGTCTTGCTTATCCTGGTAAATCAAGGAGCATTCTATGGTGGCCACGTCTACTTGTGAGGCCAATTATAGGGCATATTTCAGAGCTATTCTTGAGTGTGTTTGGTTAAGAGTGCTTTTGGCTGATTTGGGTGTTGCTTAGTCTTCTGAAACCACCACCTTTATTGACATTTAGTGCACATTGGAAGTTGCAATGAGCCATATATTCCACTCTTTCACAAAGCACATAGAGGCGTAGGATCATTATGTCAGAGAAAGACCCTTTGCTGGAGGGATCAATTTGGCATATCTACCCAATGAGTATAATGTTGCCGATCTTTTCATAACGGATCTTCCTATGATGAATTATGAGGCTTTATTCAAAGCTTTGGGCTTACCTTCTATGAAGGATTGATTTCATTCCAAACTACTTGGCATTTACTTTTACATGAGTGCCTACACCTTGTTCACTACATAACTCATAGGGGTGGTAATGATGTGTGTTAATGCATTTAGGATTATTAGGGCAGCTTTTTCCCTCTTTCGGAGTTTCTTTTCCCGAACTTGTATATGTGTTTAAAGCCCTTACAAGTCACTTATCATTTTACATCGAATGCGTAATAGAATGTGTGTTTTGTTCTTCTCCAATATTCTTCTTCTTCCTTGTATTGTTCCTATGCTTCCATAATCCTCCAACTCGAACACCCACCACCAAAAAGTGTACCTATACTAGTGGTGTTTGGCTTCCTAGATTGTAAAAAGACCAAAATTTCTACATAGACTTTACTAGAACTTATGTGTTCCCATGCATGGGTTGCATTGTACTACTTAATATTGGTGTGCTCAACTCCATCCAATAAGTCACTTGCATGCTTATTCATAATCCCACAAATTTAGATACATGTATCTAGTTCTATAGCTAGGGAGTCTTCTATCTAAGTGACTATGATTTTAATGTAGAGTTTTTCCTATAATTGTATCAAATCCAAGAATAATTTTGATCCACATTAAATATTGTGAAGTTTCCACAGTCACAATTTGTTTCTATTGATTAATTCTACGAAATACTAACTCTGTGAATTTATATATCTACACATTGGCAAAGAGAGTTCCAACCACACATTCTATCTTCAAGTGGATGGTTCTATGTGAAAAAGCATCCAATTTGTTTTCATCAAAGAGTGTGTCTGATCATAAGAATTAACTGAATATTACAAAATCATGAAATAACTATCTCGTTGATTGTAAAGAGAAGCTCAAAACCGAGAGCATAAGACTATGCACGGCATTGGGGGAGGGCATCCATCTTCCCAAGTAGTGTTGGGATGCGTGTATTATCTCGCATCAACATGCACATATCTATGAAAATACATATGTACATAATCACAGATACATAAATACATACACACATATACATGCAAATGCAAACGTATACATATATACACTTATATAAACATGCATATATAGACATACAGATGGATATATGAACACACCTATACATAAACACACGCGCGCGCGCGCGCGCGCACACACACACACACATATATATATATATATATATATATATATATATATATATATATATATATATGTATATATATATATATATATATATATATATATACATATATATATATATATATATATATATATATATGTGTGTGTGTGCGTGCGTGTATGTGAATGGATAATATGCGTTTTCTTCATTGCTTGTTAGTTCAATGGAGCATGCTCTTTGTGTTTATTTTACAGGTGTATACGTTGTGTGCTTGTGTATATATGCGACATGGATGTTGTGAATGTATATATATACGCCACAAAGGAGCATGTTATATGTGTTTATTTTACTTGTGTATATATGTAGTATACTTGTGTATATATACGAGATTAATATTGTGTATATATGTAGTATACTTTTGTATATATGCCAGAATGCGTCTATGCTTGTGTGCGGTTGTGTGTATGTGTATAGTTACGTTTGTATGTATTTATATCTGTACGTATGTATGTATCTATGCACGTATGTATGTATGTATGTACGTGTTTGTAGTTTGTATAGATTTTAACACACATTTGTTGGGAATAATTTCAAACAATATTTAACAAATGAGAATTATTGATTGATAGTTATGATGAGGATCAACTTTGCATGAACGTAGGAAATAATCGTGTCCACTGTATGAATTTTTCACAATCAGTGATTCTGAGAAACTTAGAAAAGGAGAGATAGAGAGAGAGAAAGAGAGAGAGAAAGATAGATAGAGAGAGAGATAGAATCAAAGAGATCCGATAGAAAAAGAGAGAATTGAGAAAGAGAGAAGACGTAGGTAAATCGAAACCATTGAGAGTGAATTTAGAGACAAAATCATAGAACTGAAGAGGGGAGAGAGAGAGAGAGAATACGCAGAAAAACGGATAGTTGTTACAAGTGTACATAGAGGGCTAAGAGCTTTTATCAACATATGTGCATTAAAAAATCGAGTTTGGAAGGATCAATCGGCCGAACAATTTGCTTCATATAGTATAGAGTATCAGTTAAGCAAGAATTAGTTTTTTTTTTTTCTCGCATCACGAGTTAAACTGACTACAAGGCATCCCATGAGCAACATTGTCTTGCATTATGCTATAAACTATCACATTTATTACATTCTTCAAGGAAGCAAAAAAAAAGCCGTTCTTGTCATTGCCATTTCCACTGATGGCGGTGGCGGCATGGTTTGCCATCGGGCCCTTTTAGGACACATCCAAGGCCTTCGGCTCCCTTATAGTTAGAATCATATGCTTACGAGACCCTTTGCCGATAATGTGAATGATTTTGTGCATAATGACCCTAACAACATCAACACCTTCTCGCATTTTCTAAACGTTTACTGTGTTGCATCCGGATTTAAAATAAATCACTTAAAAATTGCTTTTAAGGGCATTTTGGGGACCCGACCAATTTTCTTGAGTAACTAGCGATATAAAAAAAATAAACTATGGACAAATATTTTGGCTTCTTAGTATCCCCATGGGTTTTCAAGTAACTATTGGCCAACATTTGAATTGGGTTCTAGACAAAGTGGATAGTAAATTTGCGTAATGGAAGGGCATGCACTCAACTTAGCAGTGCATGCTATGGTGATTAACACCTTCCTCATCTCATCTATTATCTATTTTCTTACATGTTGGAGAACTAAAGACAAAGAATTAGCAAAGCTTGAAAGTACTTGTAGAAATTTTGCTTTGGACTCGTGGTCCCAACAAGAGGGGTGTGCCCAACATCAAGTGGGACTTGTGTGCTGATCAAAATGCATCTACACGTTTGGGCATTCTAAATGTGGGGGGTATGGCATATAAATTAGCTACCAAATTGCTTCTCAAAGCTTGGTGCAATTTTTAAGCTTCGTGGGAGAAAATAATTCTTAAAGACAACTCCTCTCTTATGCTTCAAGGAATCCCTAGGTGAAAGGATCTTGATCTAATCACCTTGTTGTTTTCTGAGCATCTAGTGAGTTCGAAAAGTCTTTGAACTTGTTTGATCAATCTAGAAGAGCTGGAACAAGATGAAACAGTACATCAAAGTTGATGAAGATTGGAAATGGGTGGCCGAGATCAGGCAAAATGATTCTATCATCTGGTTTCCTACTAAGGCATTGAGCCCATCAAGTCATATTGGTCAAAATCAACAGGGTCAAATTCAAAGTAATCAAAGTCAAAGTCATCAAGAGTCAACATGGTCAAAGTCAAAGGGTTCAAAGTTCAACGGTCAAGGTGCATAGGTAGTGCAAAATCAATTTGTTTACAAGGGCTATGTTTTGCAGAAAGTGGATGCAAGTTGCAGATTGTCTTTCTGTAATTTCTCTAAGGATAAAAGGGTTTTTAAAGTGTTTCTAAGGTTGAGGTGAGCCCTCCCTTAGGTAGACATTTGAAGAATTGAATGGAAAAAAGTGAAGGTATGTGAAGTGGAGGCGGTACGCAAAAGTGAAAGTATGGCCTCCCATTTAAAATTTGATTGTTGTCCTAAAGTCACTATAGGACAAAACAGGAATTCGTTGGCTGCATACATTTGGAGAAAATATTGGGACATAAAAGTGAGCACCAAGATACACTATCATTTAGGAGCGTATGTACGTGAATCGACACTCAACTCAAGGCATGCATTATTCTTGGTTAGACTAAGCAAGGGTGAGCATGGTCTACACTAAGGGAGAAAACAGCAAGAGACATTCAGAGTGTGCAACATAGAGAAGCAAGTTCAAGGTGTGCAAGAAGTGTGACTTAGGTGTGTGGAGAAGAGTGCTAAGCAAGGCAATCAAGGGTCACAAGGTCCCATTGAAGTTGTGTCTGCATCCAAAAAAGGTATCCCTCCCTCCCTTCTTATTGGAAGCTTGAATGCAAGGTGTGCACAAGTGCAAGCTCTTGGAGAAGGTGGATCGACGGAAAAAAGAACCTTGGGTATTTGGTAACCTTGTTTGATTGTGTACTCTTTGGGATTACACATTACATAGAGAGAGCATTTGGCTTTGTGCTATATATTATCATTGTACTTTTCTCTTCATAATCAATCTACAGAAGCTTCTAGTGTCTGTATTTCTCCTTTAATCCTTCTTCCTTCTTCTACAAACAATGAAGTCCCTTTCTACAAAAAAATCCCCCAACAAAATTTGGCATGCACGATGGGACCAGAAGGAGGCTTGAGCATAGGAGAAGCAATATTTGCAAAGTGTAGATGAGTGCGAGTGTACATGACAGTATTGTACTGGCTTAAGAGGTCATCTTTCTTCTATTGGAATTCTCTTAGCCTAAGAGGAGTATGAGCAACTCATGACTACAACCCAGTCTAAAACCTTGAGAGTCCCTTTCAAAGCAACAAGAAGGAAGGTTATTGGAAGATCAACCAGTCCATTGTCATCGACATCATCAGTAAGAATATGGAAGTTGAGGTAGACATGGAAACTTTACTTTCTAGATTAAATATCAAATTCTCATCCTTCAACGGATTAGCACAAGAAGGCCCCAATGAGCACATTAAGAGATTTTTAGCCTTATGCAAGACAAGGGATCTGATGGGAAGAGAAGCTGTATTTTTTATTCTTTTCACTGCAACATTAGAAGGGCTAGCAGACAAATGGTTTCATTAGTTTGTCGACAACCATTTCACCACATAGGACGTGATGAAGGAAGCATTTAGGACACAGTTCCAACAAGGAAACACAACTGAAAACATTATTTAGGAGTTAGAAAATCTAAGACTAAGTCCTAGCGAGACCTTCCCAGAATTCTTCTATAGAGCCAAGGCATTGATGGCTAAATTGCTTGACCCTCCCCATGTTTTTTTCATCAAGAAGTGGCTAGCTAAACCACTTCCAATATGAACACATGTAAAATAAAGAGGTTAGTGTTACCAACAATAACAATAGAAGAGTTTATTAATACAACCACAAGATTGGAGCAAATTAGGCATCAATATGGGACAAGCTCTTCCAATTTATCATGTCCTGCAGAATGTGAGGACAAAGTAATTCAGCTAAGGAAAGATCTTGAGAGCTTAAGAAGGAATAAACGCCACAAAGAGGAGGAAAGTGCAGTAGCTGAGATGAGGTGAGAAATTGAGGCCCTAAAGCTACAAAAAGAAGAGGAAGCCCAAGTAGAAGAGTTGGCACAGTGTAGACAGGAGTTATAGGAACTCCACGGAGGCGACATCAAAAATGGATTATGGTGCACCATGTGCAGCAACGAGGGTCATGTGGTAAGTTAGTGTCCATTTCTAAGTGTAACTTGCCAGTTGTGCAGGAAAGCTGGGCATGAGGCACAAGAATGTCACTCAAGAGGTATGCCTGTACAACCATAGTGTGGACAAGGAGGAGCTCAACCATCAACCAATGTGATGGTTGCAGCACCCGATCCAAGTAACAATTACAACCCTAGACATAGGGATAACTTTGGAAATGGGCCAAGGCGGCTAATTATCTGTTTCAAATATGGAGAATATGGCCATTACCAAAGCAGGCACATTCTACCAGAAAATGCCCCTCCTTGTAGGAACTGCCCAAAGGCTAGGGACCATTATACTAATTGTTGTCCTTCAAAACCAGGCATCTTCATCTGGGCCACACATTCAAATGATTTTTGTGTGCAAAGAAGAAGTTGTAGAATGACACATTCAAATGACTTTTGTGTGCAAAGAAGAAGTTGTAGAACAAGAAACATTCAAATGATTTTTGTGTGCAAAGAAGAAGTTGTAGAACAAGTCAATGTGCCATCACCATCTACCAGAGTGGTGTAGTTAGAAGAAATTGAATCTTTTGCAGTATAGAAAAGAAGCTTTAAGATGGATGTGAAAATCAGGTCGGAGCTCTTGCAGATAATTGATGAGGCTTCTACAACAAGTTTAGTGGCAAAGACTACTATTATGCAAAAAGATAGAATTGTAGGGGAAGCTCCCCTCACAGATTATAAGAGCCCTCAGCTAATAGTTACTATGAGAAGACATGAGTTTCAAGGAGTTATTGTATATGGCAGTTTTGGCATTAACTTGATGCCTAAGCATACTATGAAAAAGATTGGACTACAACCTTGAGGACCTACCAAATTCACTGTAACGTCGGTTGACCAAAGCATACTAAGACCTATGGGAGTGTTCCTTGGAGTCCCAGTCAAGATACAAGGTACCATCTTTAACTTGGATTTTGTTGTCTTAAGGTTGCCACAGGTAGAAGGAAGTTTCCTCTCTTGATTGGGAGACCTTGGTTAAGGCATGCCAATGTGCTACATGACTGGGGTAAGGAAACAATGTGGGTAAAGCAAGAGGGAAAATAGTTCCAAAAGATATTTTTAGAAGAAGGATGAGACAACCAAAGACATACTAGCACTATGCAGAAAATTAGTATTTGTTTAGAAGAAGAATTGTTGGACAAGTCAGAGATAGATCTATATGAAGAATCAAACTTATATGAAGAAGAAATCATGTTGGCTTGGCTCCATGCAGAAGACTCATCTTCCTCCTATGGAATTTCTCCAAACCATGCAAGGAGAGAGGAAGTCTATGCAAAAAAAGAGGATATCATTCAAGTTACTGATTTGAGTGAAATAGTCTCAACCAAAGGCCATAGAATGGAGAAGATAAGAGAATCCCTTATGTGAAACAGAGATGAAGCCGATTTGAAAGCTATATGAATGGTCAATGGGTTATGGATACTGGTGTGGATATCTTCTTTTATGATAATTCTTATGGCAGTTAGTGCACGGATTTACAAGGATGTGGAAGAAGTACGTGCAGGTCTTTTGAAAGAGAGGATTACAATGGCTGAAGAAGCTGGAATAGTAAAATCGAAATTTTGCTGATAAAAGCACACAATGGCTGAAACAAACATAGAAAAGATGAAGTATTCTAGAAAGATTATTCCAATGAAGGACTCATGGTGGCCCTATCAGATAGTCCAATTAGAGATTATGGAGGGCAAAGAGTTTCAATTAGTCTTTATATCAAGGCTCCAAGCCTATCATCAATACAATGAAGAATTCTAGATCTCCTCGAACTTTCAAAATCTATCCAAGTTGTACATAGCCTTCTCGTACCATTTTTTTTGCTGAAGTTTTATTAGATTTTATCCATTTTCATGCTTTTTCTTTGCGTTTTCATGCAAATTATAAGCCATTTCATAGCCCTTTGCATGAACAATTTTTGAAAAAAGTTTAAGGAATTTTTTAAAGAATTTTTTGAATTGTTTCTAGAATTTTTTAAGAATTTTTTGTTTTTTTTCAATGACATTTTTCTTGATAAAATGAAGGAGAAAAGGAAGCTCTCTGTGGTTTTGAGTTGGATTAGTGCTCCAAAAGGAATGTTTTGAGAAATTTTTTTTATTTTTTTGGATTTCTTTTATTTTGTTTGAATTTTAACTATTTTTATGGTATTTTTTCAAAAAAAGAATTCTTTTATATTTTCTATTTCAACAAAAAAACTCTCTCTCTACCTCTCTATACTCTCTCTCTAATCTCTCTATGCACTCTCTAGCCTCTCCCTCCTCTCTCTAATCTCTCTCTTCCCTCTCTCTCTTTCCACCCGCTGTCCCCCATAGAATAAAATTTATCTTATGGTGGTTTACCTTTTTTTTTTACTTTCTCAGAAGCATACGTTTAGCTCTAGATAGCACCTTGGATGGCTGTTTTTCTTCAAATTTTGGGATCATTTTCATGTTTCTTGAACTTGGCGAACTGAATTTTTGCATTAGTTTTGCCAAAATCTAGACTTTACTTCTCGTGTTGGTCCAGACCCACATATTTTATGCACATTTTTCATACGTTTCTTATTTTATACATGGTCCACATGGTCTATTCTCAGCTTATTTTACCATATCTTTCACATTTTCCCTATGCACCCTCGCTTCCTGTTTTATCATTTTGGCCCTCTCTAGATCCCCTTATGCACCTTCTGTAGCTTTCCTATTTTATCATTTTACCATACCCTATGCACCCTCTGTAGCTTTCTTGTTTTGTCATTTTGGCCCTCTCCAGAGCCCCTTATCCTACTCCCTATCGCTCCCTTTATTCTTCTACCCAGCCCCACCCTTACCCCTCCTTACCCTATCCCTCTCAGCCCTCCTTAAACTTTCCTCCTTCCCCCCATTCTCCATCATATGTTCTTCAATGCACAATTCCCACTTTTGGTTCTTCACTAGTGCTTGTTCTTTACTGCTCCTGGTGGACTTGGTAGTAGCTCAAAAGTCCTTTTGAAGATTTTGCAGAACAAGAATCATGGTGGCATTTCTGGGTACTGTACAATCAATTTGCTCACAAGGGTTATGTTTTGCAGAAGTGGATGCAGGTTGCAGATTGTCCTTCTATAATTTCTCTAAGGTTCAAAGGGTTTTTAAAGTGTTTGGAAGGTTCAAGTGAACCCTCCCTTAGGTACACGTTTAAAGAATTGAAGGGCAAAAAGTGAAGGTATGTGAAGTGGAAGCGGTACGCAAAAGTGAAAGTATGGCCTCCCATTTATAATTTGTTTGTTGTCCTAAAGTCACTATAGGACAAAACAGGGATTCGTTGGCTGCACACATTTGGAGACAATCTTGGGACATAGCACCAAGATACACTATTAGTTAGGAGCATACATACACAAACTGACACTCAACTCAAGGCATGTATTATTCTTGGTTAGACTAAGCAAGGGTGTGCATAGTCTACACTAAGGGAGAAAAGAGCAAGAGACATTCAGAGTGTGCAACGCAGAGAAGCAAGTGCAAGATGTGCAAGAACTGTGACTTAGATGTGTGCAGAGGAGTGCTAAGCAAGGCAATGAATGGTCACAAGGTCCCATTGAAGTTGTGTGTGCCTCGACAGAAGGTGTCCATCCCTCCTCCCCTATTCGAAACTTGAGTGCAAGGTGTGTACAAGTGCAAACTCTTGGAGAAGGTGGAGGTCTAGTGCAGAGAAGGTCGACGAGAAAAAGAACCTTGGGTATTTTGTAACCTTGTTTGATTGTGTACTCTTTGGGATTACACATGACACACAGAGAGCATTTGACTTTGCGTTATACATTATGATTGTACTTTTCTCTTCATAATCAATCTACAGAAGCTTCAAGTGTCTGTATTTCTCTTCTTATCCTTCTTACTTATCCTACAAAAAGTCAAGTCCCTTTCTACACAAAGAATCCCCCAACATAAGGGAATCAAAGAAGTTGATTTGGAGAACATCCGAAGAGCAAAGAAGTTATTGAATAAAGGTTGAAGGGAGTGGAAAGATCTCTTGAACTATAATACTCATTGGATAAGATTTGAGGACGTAGAGTTTGCTTGGAGAATAGACTTCATGATTGGTGCCCTCTCAGATAGAAATTCAACTCTTGGGACAACGAAAAGACTTGTCCCCTTCTTGGAAATACCGCCCCTCGCATTGAAGGGTAAAGATAAACCATTGGTAACAAATAATACAAAATTCTTGAGGTTTTATAAACACCTTAACTTGCATATCTCCCTTAACAGGGGATGTCCTTAGAAATTGTCTAGCATCAGATGGCAAGTCATGTGCGAGGACCTATGGCACCTTCACATTAAGAACAAAAGAATTTGTTCTTATGTGGTGAATCCTCCATCGTGGAATCTAGACCAATGCCAAAGCTAATAAAACCTATGGTGCTCCTTAGTGGTGTAAGCATTGCATCTGTGGTAGAGACGACCCTACTCATCTCTTCTTCTTATGCCCTAGAAGCATCCCCATTTGGTTCTCTAGCCAAGATTTAGAGCTTAACAAGACAAATCAGTTGGAAACAAGCACTACTTGGAGAAAAAATTGGCTACTCTTCTACTTTTTGGTATGTCATAACATTCGGGCTAGTATAGCCCTTCTTTGCGGAATACAGGGGATCCCAGGGCACTAAGCCCATTCATTGTATAATTGTTCTTTTATTAATTCAAACATGGGAGAGTAGGTTATGGTTGAGCTTCCTTTTATGAAAAAACGGCTTGCTCATATAAGATACACGTTTTTATCATTTTGAGGATCACTTGTTCACTCATATAATCATATAAGGGACACGTTTTATTATTTTGAGAATGACGTAGAGAATTGATTATAAATTGACAACGGAACTCATTATTAGCAACCAAAAAACAACATTTCAAAGCATAATTGCGGACAAACTTCCTGATCCCAAAAGAGAATTAAGATTAGTGTGTTCCTACAAAGAAGTGTAGGAGTGGAGATGCAATCACAGTGAGGAATACTAATCTCACCATTCACTTGTAATTTATCCATGAATTGTGAGATTTTTAGACTTGTATTAATCCATTATTTCTTTGCTTTCTTTAAATCATTATTACTAGATGAAAATATTTTCTTCTTAGCTAGAAATATCAAATATAGAAGTCAAGTTGTCTATATGTTGAAATATACCTAGAGCAAGTTGAAGAACCAAATAGGTAGGGAAAATTTCTAAAGTAGGGAGACTATGACGATTAGATTGAGAATACTTTTATTGCTTCACAATATCATGATAAACCATTCCAAAGTCCCCATATGAGTATACTAAAATACTAGGTGACTCTTTTCATTTAATTAAAAGTATTACGTTGATTAGAAAAACCTCTAAATATAAATCTTTAATAGCTCCACATATTCCATTAATGGAGATCAACAATCTAATAGCATATTCCATCCAACGAGACTAGCTTTGTTGCTTTGATAAATTCTCTCACGTATTCCTCTACTTTTTCCTTTCTCATTTCTATGGATTTGGCTTGTTTTTGCGTAGGAATCTCCATGACTTCTTTGGTTTCTATCTAGACTATGTCTTTCTATTGTACTATCTCTACTTTTTTCATCCTCATCTATCTGCTTACAAAAGCTAGATCTAATGCCTTTTCCTTTGCGTCCACCAAGCTTTATATCTTTTATGACCATTTTGGAGAGTGGCTAGTAAAAGGGACGTAATAAGTCCCTCACACATAGTAATGGTATCCCTCAAGCATATCTTATCTAAGCTAAGGTATTTATCAGATATCCAAATTTAAATGTAGAAAATAGTAGTCCTTTTGAAATTCTTTAGGATAATAGTTCTTGCCTTCGTGGAGCTTGAGAAAAGTTTTTATATCACCTCTGATATCTTTTTAAAGGCTCCTAGGTCTTGGGTATGCCATGTCACCAAATTTTGATAAGGTTGAGAGGGATACTAGTGACCTTTCTATTTGTTTATTCCAACTCTCTTGCACCTCAACTTTGTTTGCATGTTGATTTTAGGTCATCTACATATACTCTTGGCTCCCTAAAACTTACAAGGTCACCTAAGTCTCCCATAAGGAAGTTCCTTGTAGTAAGCTTTCATCATTTATTGTTATCTTTTCTCATATTGTAATACTGGCATTAAGCTCATCCATTCTCTTATTTCGTTTGTTGAATACATTTTGGGGTAGCATGTTGATATGAAAACCCAATTTGAAGCTTATTGCCACTAATTAATCCATGCAACGTTTTTCTATCAAGTATGGCACCATTAAGAATTTTCATGTTTCTCTATATACCAATTAACATCAGCCATGCTTCTTCTCTATATTAAAAAAAAAAACTTGCATAAAAAATCTATATTAATTTGCTATTCTTCAACACCAAAAAACAAGTTCTGAATATCAGTCACCAGCGTACAGTCTTACTGAAAAAATCAAAACATATCTTGTACCTCATGAGTCCTTATAAATGTGGAAGCCAGTGGCGAATAGTCGTACTTCCAAATGTGAAAGCCAGTGGCAAATAGTCTTACTTCCAAATCAAAGAATATCTCTTACCTCATGAGTCCTTGTCAATGTGAAAGCCGGTGGAGAAGAAGTTCAAGCCGAAACTTGACTCTGATATGAATTTAGAAACATTATCTTTGTCCGAAGATCAGCAATCATATCAAAAACATATTCAGAAATCAGTCATCAATCCTGCAGATAAGGATTATGCAACACTATTAGGAGAGAAAATATCTAGCAAGGAATATGCAACATTAATATTCAATCACCGCCTCTCTACAGAACACATGTTGAGAAAACTGGAATCACATCCAGATTAAAGCTTGATGAATGCCACATTATCCTAGCAAAAGATGGATAAACCACACCTTAAGAGAGAGGATTAGAAGCTAATCCTCAAGCATGACTTTCGGGGCAAGTGGTCAGTCCATCATACTCTTATGAAGCAGGTTGTTAGTTCAATTCTCAACATTGGTATTAGAGCCTAGTTGGGAAACTTGGGTAACATGGAGGTAGGAAGCCTCAAACATGGGAACTTGGATAGCGTTTGAACATGGATGAGTATTAAACTAGCAAAGAATGAAGGTGCGTGTACATTTGGGCTTCAATAGAGGTTGGATAGGTCCCAAATAAGTCCACGTGTTGGAAGGTGAGGCTAGAGAACGGATTCAACCTTGAGAAAGGGTCTACTAAGCTATAGAGAGGTTCCATAATTGAGCATTGAAAATTATGCTCAATTTAAGGGGGAAATAATGTCATATAGTTCTAGCAAGAAGTGCATGAATCAAGAGAGAAGATTACGAAGTAATCCAGACTCATGACTTCTTGGGCAAGTGCTTAGCCTGTCATACTCCTAACTGAGAGTTGTTATTTCAATTCTCAACAATGGAGAGAACATCTCCGACATTACTCAACTTTCTCATTTGGTTGCCGTTGTTCTTCCTCAATTGTTATATGTGAAATCGCCTAGTTCAACTTATCCTCATCTGTTGCTCACTTCTCTCTCTCTCTCTCTCTCTCTCTCTCTCTCTCTCTCTCTCTCTCTCTCTCTCTCTCTCTCTCTCTCTCTCTCTCTCTCTCTCTCTCTCTATGCCATCAATTGAATGCAGTCTCAAATTCTTCATAGGTATCTCTAGTTTGATTACAATGAAAGAGGTCTTCATTGCCAATATTTCTAGTTGCAATAAATCAAAGGTATCATTGGATATCGCTTCTGGTACAATTTCACCTTTCCATTTGAAGCACAGTAATATCCTAAATTGAGAATCATCGATCAGACACAAATAAGAAAATCATGAGATATCTTCCCTTTTTATGTAGAGATGGCACGTTACAAAGGTGATCCTGAAATATACAACGCATATAGCCAAAGGGACAAAATAATTGATATAACATATTTCACTTCAATGACTATCAATAAGATCCTGAAATCGTGAATGCACACAGTAAAGATGCAACGAGTCGCAATTAAATTTTTCTCAATGGCCTTTCAGTATAGAAATCGCAAAAGGTATTGTTGACATGATCTCTCACACTAAATTACTGAATGACAAAGAGAAAAGATCCAATAATGATGTGAAGTGCTCGAATTAATATCATTACAGCCGAAAACATGAGCCAATATATCTATGAAAATGATGCCGACCACAATTGTCAAATATTTTTATCGGTTGACAAGATAGACACAAAAATGGACACAAAAGAAATGATGGAAATGATTGTAATTCCACTGTATCATATAGATCAAATAGCGAAATCTATGCTAGTCTATCTAATGATTTCTTTTTAATGTCTTTCCTCTTCTTCTCTTTATCTCTTTTCGCACTTCTCTCTCTCTCTCTCTCTCTCTCTCTCTCTCTCTCTCTCTCTCAAACATTCTTTCTACATCCCTGTAATCCCTAGGGATTTCATTTATATTCAATTTCTGCATCCCTGTCTCTTGGTTTCTACGTGTCTGTCTCTTTCCGATCACTACTTATATGTATGTCATAACTCATTAAAGTAGAAATAGAATAGATAGCACGCATGAAAAGAGAAATAGATATTCTTTATCCACAATAGTTAAGAGTGAGTCTTTGAAAGTAAGAAAAAGAGAAAGAGTGAACAGGGAAAACTTGATAAAGTTCCTCTCTCTCACTACAAGAAAAAGGGGGGCGTAGCAACGCCCCCGAATTGGAAAAAATACAGGAATCGTCACTTATGCGACGAGGTCGTCGCATAAGCGACGGTAAAAATTTTGAATTTTTCTTTTCCCCGACCTTCGTCGCATAGGCAATGCTAGCGTCGCTTATGCGACGCTAATTAAAGAGCATCGCTAATTTCGTCGCTGCCTAGCGACGGTGTGAGCGACGTTGGCAAACTGCAGAGCGTCGCATATGCGATGCTCTGGAATGTAAAAAAAAACATTTGAAAATGTGCCGGGACTTGGACGCGAGCAAGAAGAGACCGAGAGAGAGTGAGAGAGAGAGAGAGCACGTGAGAGAAAGAGAGGGCTGCACAAACTAACAGCACGCAGGTATGCGCACACACACACACTTACACACACATACATATGTACACACACACATATACACACATAGACACACACACACATACACATAAACACACACACACATACACACAAATACACACACATATACACACATACAAAAATAAGGTTGCATACACACATGCACACATAATGCATACACATGCACACACATATACACATACATATACACACACATACACAGACACATACACACACACACATACAGACACATACACACACACACATACACACATACACACATACACACACATATATGCATACACACACACACATAGAGAGAGACATGCACACACATACACATACATGCATACATAATGCATATGCATATGCGTACATCCATACATACTTACATGCATACACACACATATGCATACATAATGCATATGCATATGCGTACATACATACAAACTTACATGCATACACACACATATGCATGCATAATTCACATGCATACATACACATACATACTGCATATGCATACATACACATACATAATGCATACACACACATATGCATACATAATGCATACACACACATACACACATATGCATACATACACACATAGACACATACACACATAGACACATACACACACATAGACACATACACACACATAAACACATACACACTCATAGACACACACACATACACATAGACGCGCACACACATACACACACATATACACACACATACACACATAGACACATACACACATAATGATGCATTCACACACATACACATGCATACACACATAGACAAACATATACACACACACATAGACACACATATACACACACATATACACATATACATACACACTCATAGACACACATAATGATGCATTCACACACATACACATGCATACACACATAGACACACATATACACTTACACATCCAAACATACACACTCATAGACACACATTCATACACACACACACATCCAAACATACAGACTCATAGACACACACACATACACACAGACGTGCACACACATACACACACATATACACACACACATACACACATAATGTTGCATTCACACACATACACATGCATACACACATAGACACACATATACACACACACATACACACATACACACACATATATGCATACACAAACACATAGAGAGACATACACACACATACACATACATGCATACATAATGCATATGCACATACACACACATAGACACATACACACACATAAACACATACACACTCATAGACGCATAGCGACACATACACATAGACACACACACATACACACACATATACACAAACACATACACACATAGACACATACACACATACACACATAATGATGCATACGCACACATACACATGCATACACATGCATATGCATACATACATGCATACATACATGCATACACATACACACATAAACACATACACACACATAGACACATACACACATACACAGTCATAGATACACACACATACACATAGAGACACACACACATACACACAGATATATACACACACATGCACACATACACATGCATACACACACATACACATGCATACACACATACAGACACATATACACACACATACACACACATATATGCATACACACACACACACATAGAGAGACATACACACATAAACACATACATGTATACATAATGCATATGCATATGCATACAATGTACATACATACTTACATGCATACATAATGCACATGCATAGATACACACACACACACAGACACATACACACATAGACACATACACACACAACACATACATACTCATAGATACACACACATACACATAGACACACACACATACACACACATATACACACACATACACACATAATGATGCGTACACACACATACACATGCATACACACATACAGACACATGTACACACACATATATGCATACACACACATAGAGAGACATACACATACATGCATACATATTGCATATGCATATGCATACATATTGCATATGCATACATATTGCATATGCATATGCATACATACATACTTACATGCATACATAATGCACATGCTTACATACACATACATAATGCATACACACACATACACACATATGCATACATAATGCATATGCATATGCATACATAATGCATATGCATATGCATACATACATACTTATATGCATACATAATGCACATGCCTACATACACGTACATAATGTTGGAGCAAGTCTATGACAAGCCTAAGTATTGGCTTGAGTCTCACAAAGTCTTAGAAGAAGCTTTAAAAAGAAGACTATGTAAAGTTCACTTGTGAACTACCTCTTGTAACTTTTGAAGAGTTTACTTAATGTAAAAGTAAGAGAATCTTAAGTGGTTGAGTCCACTTGATCAAGAATGGAAAGAGGAGCCACGAATTCGTGATTTGTGGTAGGTAGAGAATCAAATCAATCATTGATTGATTGGAGAGTGATTGAGGGAAGTTAGCCTCCCAAACTCAACTATAAATAGATGGCAGTTTTAGTCGTGGTTAGAGAGACCTATGTGAAGACCTCCAAGAGCTGAGCTTTATGCCATATCAAGGTGTGATTACAAGGCACACATATGTATCAGTAAGTCATTGTATTGTACAAGCAATATACTTTCATTTTCATGATTATTTGAGTTCATCTTTCCATGTTCTTGTGAAGTGTACGACTCACTGCCATTACTCTCAGTTTTCTTAGTCAGCTTGCAGAGATGTTTTCTCTGAGCTTGGTGCATCATTTTTAGTGATTTAACTTGGTAACGTTAGCTCTGTATATCTACTATATGCTCACAAATTTTCATGTCATTTGGATGTTGCAATCTTCAGTTATGTTCATTTGAAGTCAACAGAGTCTGTTCATCTTCACTTCTCTGTCAGGTACCCGACTTTTGCACGCATATTATCAGAGCCATTTCTCAGTGGTTACTTATCCAAATTCAGTGATTTAAAACGTGTTGGATTCAACTTACTGTCTAGTATAACCACGAAAATTTTCATAATCATTGGATTTCTACATTTTGCGTTATGTTGATTTTTCTGCACACTGGTCTATTTCTGTAGCAGCCCGTGAAAATCGGGATGATGTCATCACTTGTTAAAACTCATTCTCAATGTGTGGTTCATTATTTTTGATGCGATTACTCTTGAAAGTTAGCTCTTTAAGTTGCCTAGACTTTCCCAAGATGAATTGAGCTAATTGCTACTGTGCTCAGAGAATTATGTAAAACACTGGACAGGTGTATGAACCAAGAATAGCAAGCTTTCACCTCTGAGCTAACTCCAACTTATTTGTTTTGATCTATCTTTTTGAGAGTGATCTTCCAAGGTACATAGGGTGTCTAATACATCCATTGGCAAGCTAAAAGGGCCCACCATATACTCCTTGAGTTCATTTGGCGGGTGTAGATCAAGGATTTTGCAACACCTCTTCATCTTAAAGCACATACCTATCCATCTCTTCACAGTGGTATCAGAGCAAGGTTGGACAACATGGCAGATGGATTTCCTTCATCAATTGACAAATTAGACAGAGGTAACTACTCAGCTTGGTCATTAAGAATGGAAGCCTATCTCCAAGGTAGAAGTTTATATGGTTATGTGGCTGGAGATGAAGTTATGCCAAGTTTCAGGAACAAAAGTCAACCAACACAAGAAGAGCAAGAAAGATTGAGCACATGGTGCTCCAAGGATGCACTTGCAAGGTCTTATCTCCTCAACTCTATCTCAGATTTTTTGTTGCCTCACATTAGAAGTTGTAAGACATCTCAGGAAGTGTGGGATGCACTTGAAGCTTTCTTTTCTTCAAGTACCAAAGCTAGGAAGCATCAACTATGGCTGGAGTTCACAACTCTCAAGAAGGCTCCCAAACAAAATGTGACTGATTTTGTCACAAAGCTCAAGGACATAGCGGATCAGTTGGGAAGCATTGGAGAGGTAATAGATGAAGAGAAAATTGTAAGGCAGGTCATCAATGGCTTGAAGGTAGATGATAAGTGGGAAGCATTCACCACAGCTATGGATTTGTACATGGACATGCATGTACCTGATTTCAACACACTCATTGGACAACTACTTACTCAAGAGGCAAAGCTTATAAAAAATGGAGAAATCTCTAAAGGTAATCAATCTTCAACTTTATACACGGATAAAGCAAGTCTAAAGATAACAAAGGAAAGGCAAAGAAAGTGGATGATGAAGTAGGTACATATCAAGCTAACTATGCAGGTAGAGGAAGACATGGCAGAGGTAGAGGAAGAGGAGGTAGACAAGGCAGGGGGAGATCCCAAGACTCCAACTCATGTTCTATTTGTGGATTAACTAATCATACAACTAAAAATTGCTTTAGGAATTCCAGGAATCAAAGAGGCAAAGGATACAATAGAGGAAGTTATGGCTACTCAAGAGGAAGGTTCAACAACTACCATGGCAACTACAACAACTACAATCATTCAAACTATCAAGGAGGCTACAAAGGAAGGAGAGACTACAATAACTACACAGAAGACTCAAACAAAGAGGATTCATTATTGATCATGAACATGGATATGCCACAAGGTAAATCTGATGAGCATGTTTTCTACATAGATTCAGGTTGTTCAAATCATGTGGCAGGAAATGTGGCACTCCTATCAGATTTAGAAGATCCAAGGAATAAGCATGAGGTACAAACAGGAGATGATACAAAACATCCTGTGGAGAAAATAGGCAATGTCAAAGCACCCGATGGAAACATCAACCTACTCAGTAAGGTACTCTATGTCCCTACCATAACAAAGAATTTGATAAGTGTTGGGCAGATAGTAGAGAAAGGGTTGCAAGTCAGGTTCACAAAAGCAGGAGCATTTGTTGAAGATCCAAGTCAAGGATTCAAAAGAATTGCAAAAGGTGAAAAGACAGGTAGATTGTTCACATTTGATTTATAGGACACTAGAAACATTGCTCTCTTTAATTATGGTAGTCAGACACTCACAGAATTGGAAGTATGGAACAAAAGGTTAGCACATATTGGTGAAAGGTCATTAAAGCAAATCTACAGGGACCAAAGTGTACTTGGACTTCCTAATTTGTCAAAACAACATATGATTTATAAGTGTAGTGCATGTCAATTTGGAAAGTCTCACAGGTTACCATTCATGAAGAAAGGTTATATGCATGGAGATCTCTTGGAGTTGGTTCATACAGATGTATGGGGACCTAGCAAGGAAGCTTCAATATCTGGATCAAGGTATTATGTTTCCTTTATTGATGATTGCAGCAGATGGACTATCCTATTCTTTATGAAACACAAAGATGAAGTTTTTCATGTTTCAAAAGATATTTGGCTCTTGTGGAGAATCAAACAGGTAAATCACTAAAAAGGCTAAGGTCAGATGGAGGGGGAGAATACTTCTCCCATGATTTTGATTCTTTTCTTCAAGAAAGAGGAATCAAAAGAGAGGTAACTACAAGGTACACTCCTGAGCAAAATGGAGTGGCAGAAAGGAGGAATAGGACAATAGTTGAAGCTGCAAGGTCTATGTTAAATGAAAAGCATTTACCTAATTACTTATGGGTTGAGGCTCTATCTATAGCCACTTACTTGATTAACAAGTTGCCTTCAAAATCCCTTGATGGGATGACTCCATATGAGGCTTGGAATGGAAGAAGACTAAGCTTAGATCATTGTAAAATTTTTGGATGTATTGCTTTTGCTCATGTTCCTTCACAGGTTAGAGGCAAGATGGATCCAAAGGCAGAAAGGTGTGTATTTATTGGATATGACAACAATCAAAAGGGCTACAGGTTATACAACCCTACCAACAAAGGATTCTTGGTAAGCAGAGATGTAGTTTTTTATGAGAACAATTCATGGTATGAAGATTCATGCAGGAAGATCAATTTACCATATGATCTTGAAGAAGATTTTCCAAAGCTTGGTAGAGAACAATCAAAGATTGAAGAACAAGACACCTCAGAGGATGATGAAGAATCTCACATGGAAGAGATCAAAGCATGGCAGTCTAAAGGTAAAGCAAAATTGCAGGAACTTGGACATGAGGCAGAATCATCACATCATGGCCTAAGAAGATCTATGAGGGAAAAGAAAAAACCAGAAAGGTATGGGTTTGACACCTCATTATTAACTAAACATTCTATCTACATAGCACAAGACATAAACCAAGAGGAGCCATCATCATTTGAAGAGGCCAAAGAAAAAATAGAATGGAAGCATGCAATGAAGGAAGAGATTGAAGCACTTGAGGAAAACAACACTTGGGATTTGGTGCCCAAGACTTCATCCATGAAGGTAATAGGCTCAAGATGGGTCTATAAACTCAAGAAGAATTCTGATGGTTCCATTAACAGGTATAAGGCAAGGCTTGTAGCAAAAGGCTTTGCACAAACTCAGGGAATTGATTATGAGGAGACCTTCTCTCCTGTGGCAAAGATGCCTACTATTAGGGTTTTGCTTGGTATTGCCTCTTCCAAGAATTGGAAGATACTTCAACTAGATGTAAAGAATGCATTTTTGAATGGTTGGATAACAGAAGAGGTATATATGGCACAACCACCTGGTTTTGAGAATCAAGTTTATCCTGATTATGTGTGTAAACTTAACAAAGCATTGTATGGTCTCAAGCAAGCTCCAAGAGCTTGGAATTTCAGGCTTGTTTCATTCTTGCAGGACAAAGGCTTTCAACCAAGCAAGGCAGATCCTTCACTCTTTATTAAAAAGAGTAATTCCGAGGTCATCTACCTATGTGTATATGTAGATGATATTATATTGACAGGAAATGATGCAGATGGTATGAAGAAGATCAAAGATCAGATGAGAGAAGAGTTCAAGATAAGTGATCCGGGTTCACTTACCTACTTCCTAGGTTTGGAAGTTGTCTACAAAGATCATGGTTTGTTTCTCACTCAAAGAAAGTACATTAAGGACATGTTGGCAAAATTCAAGATGCAAGATTGTAAGATTGCAGGTACTCCAATGGAGGTCAATCACAAATTGAGCTCACATGAAGGTGAACTCATAGAGGACATCACATCATATCAAAGTCTAGTGGGTAGCCTCAACTATGCCACATTAACAAGAGTAGATATATGTTACAGTGTGAGTGTGCTAAGCCAATTTATGCACACACCAAGGAAACCACATATGGATGCTGCCAAAAGGATTCTCAAGTATCTCAAAGGAACCATAAATGAAGGACTTTATTATCCTTATGTATCTGATTTAGGTTTGAAGCTATTTTCTGATGCAGATTGGGCTGGCTCCAAGGAAGATAGAAGGAGCACTTCAGGTTATCTTACCTTTGCAGGTTCAAAGCTTATTTCATGGTCATCCAAGAAGCAACCCATAGTTGCTCTCTCTTCTACTGAAGCTGAATATAGAGGTCTTGCCATAGCTACACAAGAAGCTATGTGGATGAAGACATTATTCAAAGATCTTGGATTGGAGTTTGGAACTCCAACTATTTTTGGTGACAATATGAGTTCTATTCACTTGGCTACTAATCCTATTTTTCATGCAAGGACTAAACATATTGAAGTTCATTATCACTATGTACGAGAGAAGGTTCTAAGCAAAGAGATTCAAATATCATATGTGTCCACTCATCAACAATGTGCATATATTCTAACCAAAGCATTGGATGGTACAAAGCTTTGCAAATTCAAGGCTATGATTGGTTTGCAGGTAATCTTGGAAGATTGAAGACCTCAAGCATACTTGGCTTGAGGGGGAGCTGTTGGAGCAAGTCTATGACAAGCCTAAGTATTGGCTTGAGTCTCACAAAGTCTTAGAAGAAGCTTTAAAAAGAAGAATATGTAAAGTTCACTTGTGAACTACCTCTTGTAACTTTTGAAGAGTTTACTTAATGTAAAAGTAAGAGAATCTTAAGTGGTTGAATCCACTTGATCAAGAATGGAAAGAGGAGCCATGAATTCGTGATTTGTGGTAGGTAGAGAATCAAATCAATCATTGATTGATTGGAGAGTGATTGAGGGAAGTTAGCCTCCCAAACTCAACTATAAATAGATGGCAGTTTTAGTCGTGGTTAGAGAGACCTATGTGAAGACCTCCAAGAGCTGAGCTTTATGCCATATCAAGGTGTGATTACAAGGCACACATATGTATCAGTAATTCATTGTATTGTACAAGCAATATACTTTCATTTTCATGATTATTTGAGTTCATCTTTCCATGTTCTTGTGAAGTGTACTACTCACTGCCATTACTCTCAGTTTTCTCAGTCAGCTTGTAGAGATGTTTTCTCTGAGCTTGGTGCATCATTTTCAGTTATTTAACTTGGTAAACTTAGCTCTATAAGTCTACTATATGCTCACAAATTTTGATGTCATTTGGATGTTGCAATCTTCAGTTATGTTCATTTGAAGTCAACAGGGTCTACCCGACTTTTGCACTCATCTTGTCAGAGCCATTTCTCAGTGGTTACTTACCCAAATTCAGTGACTTAAAGCTTGTTGGATTCAGCTTACTGTTTAGGATAACCATGCAAATTTTCATAATCATTGAATTTCTATAGTTTGAGTTATGTTGATTTTTCTGCTCACTGGTCTATTTCTGTAGCAGCCCGTTAAAATCGGGATGATGTCATCACTTGTTAAAACTCATTCTCAGTGTGTGGTCCATTATTTTTTATGAGATTACTCTTTAAAGTTAGCTCTTTAAGTTTGCTAGACTTTCCCAGGAGGAATTGAGCTAATTGCTGCTGTGCTCAGAGAATTATGTAAGACACTAGACAGGTGTATGAACCAAGAATAGCAAGTTTTCACCTCTGAGCTAACTCCAACTTATTTGTTTTGATCTATCTTTTTGAGAGTGATCTTCCAAGGTACATAGGGTGTCTAATACATCCATTGGCAAGCTAAAAGGGCCCACCATATACTCCTGGAGTTCATTTGGCGGGTGTAGAGCAAGGATTTTGCAACACCTCTTCATCTTAAAGCACATACCTATCCATCTCTTCACATGCATACACACACACATACACACATAGACACATACACACATAATGATGCATACACACACATACATATGCATACACACACATACATATGCATACACACACATACATATGCATACACACACATATGCATACATACATGCATACACATACACACACATAGATACATACATACACATAAACACATACACACTCATAGACACACACACATACACATAGACACACACACATATACACACACATACACACATACACACATACACACATACACACGTAATGATGCATACACACATACACATGCATACATAGACACACATAATGATGCATACACACACATACATATGCATACACACACATATGCATACATACATGCATACACATATACACATAGACACATACACACACATAGATACATACATACACATAAACACATACACACTCATAGACACACACACATACACATAGACACACACACACACACATATACACACACATACACACATACACACGTAATGATGCATACACACATACACATGCATACGTAGACACACATAATGATGCATACACACACATACATATGCATACACACACATATGCATACATACATGCATACACATACACACATAGACACATACATACACATAGATACATACATACACATAAACACATACACACTCATAGACACACACACATACACATAGATACACACACATATACACACACATACACACATAATGATGCATACACCCATACACATGCATACATAGACACACATAATGATGCATACACACACATACATATGCATACACACACATATGCATACATACATGCATACACATACACACATAGACACATACACACACATAGATACATACATATACATAAACACATACACACTCATAGACACACACACACATACACATAGACAACACACACATATACATACACACATAGACACATACACACATAAATATGATGCATACACACACATACACATGCATACACACACATATGCATACATACATGCATACACATACACATATAGACACATACACACACATAGATACATACATACACCTAAACACATACACACTCATAGACACACACACATACACATAGACACACACACACGCACACATATACACACACAAACACACATAGACACTTACACGCATAATGATGCATACACACACATACACATGCATACACACATACAAACACATAAACACACACACATACACACATATATGCATACATACACACATATATGCATACACACACATAGAGAGACATACTCACACATACACATACATGCATATATATACATACATAATGCATATGCATATGCATACATACATACATACATACATGCATACACACACACATATACACATACATGCACACACACATATACACACACATACACACATACACACATATACACATAATGATGCATACACAAACATACACATGCATACAAACATACACACATATACACGCACATACATACACACACACATGCATACATACACATACTTAATGCATACACACTTACATATGTACACGTATATATATTGAATTCTAACCATTTTGTTTTATATGTTAGGTATTATGGATCCTAGTAGAGGGAGAAAGGTAAAACTCACTCTCATAAAAAGTCTTATGAGAGCAAGAGTTCCGTCTGATACTCTAGGGGCCATAATGCGTGATTATTCAGAGATGTCTGATGAGGAGCTGGATTATACGATCCAGATGCTTACCCAGCGATTAGACGAGGGCTCTTCTGCGGCTCCACATGCAGGAAGAGAGCTAGCTACTCATAGGTATGTTTTTTTTTCATAAAATTTTTTAATGATATTATAACACATATTTTTATTTATTTCTATCTATCTATTTTCAGGACACCTATACCACCTCTAGCACGTGATAGCAGAGCAGAGTTGCCTATGAGGACATGCATAGGCACCTTAGGACTAGAGTACGACATAGAGCAAGAGGGGAACATTGTGTACATAGGGAATGGATTGGAGTTCAAGAGAAGAATGCGGGCACTATGCGACTCTTACCTGCGCTTTATCCACTTACCGTGAAAGTAAGTAAAAGTTTTACATATATCTTATGTTTTATTTACATTATGTTTTTTATTTTTGTAGTGAGCATGATGAGAGGGATAAAAAAAATGTGCTTAGTTCACTTGAGACAGAGTTTGGGACAGGATGGTCGTTTAAGTGGTGTTTAAAAGAGATGCGGACACTTATGGCTCATCGCCGCGACAATGCACGGTATGCACTGCTTTTATGTATATATATGTGGATATGAGTGTCTGTGTTTATGCATGTATGTATGTATATGAGAGAGAGAGAGAGAGTGAGACTAGAGGTATAAATACATGCATACACACACATATACATCATACATGCACATTTACACACATATACATATACATGCACATTTATACATACACACACATACATGCACATTTTTACACACACATACACATGCAATGTTACACACATACAATGAATACACATAGACACATGCACATACTCACATACACGTACACATACTCACATACACATACACATGCATAATCATATGTACACACACATAGACTCATATATTCATATTTACATGCATATATACATATACACATGCATATATACACACAAAACACATGCATATGCACATATAGATACACATACATACACAACACATGCATACACATAAATAAATAAATAAATAAATAAATCCTATTTCAAAAATCCTAAATTGAAAACACTAATTTCGATATTAGGGTTTTGAAATCCCTAATTTAAAAACTCTAATTCAACCTTTTAGCCATATATTTGAAGTATATGTACACCTCCGATGTCCTACTAGAGAGATGTCTCTCCTCCCAACCTTATGCCTCTATATATAGCTACTCAAATCAACGAGGATCATAATATATGTAAAGATATATACACATCATGTAGATAGGATACATAAATATAAAATGGAGTAGATATATTATGCATCACACATACATGCCTAAATGCACACATAAATATATATATACATACTAACATATTTACATGTACACATTTACACAGACATATACACATATATACATGTACACATCACATATACATGCCTACATGCAAACATAAACATATATATACATGCATACATATTTACATGTACATATTTACACATAGACACATATACATATATACATGTACACAATTATAAACACTTGCATATATTACATGAATACATGAATATTTTACATAAATGCATATGCATATATACACATATGCATATTTAACACATGTATACATATATCACACACATGCAAACACATACATATACATGAAATACATATATATGCATACTAACATATGTATACATATAATACACATGAATACACACACATATGCATACATACATGATAAAAATTTGCTCCTCGAAGATAAAGCTATATATAAAATAATTAGGCATACCCCCGAGCTTCATGTTCTAACTTAGAAGAACATGATTTCATCTCTCTAATAGGATTCATCGTTATTCAAGTTAATAAAAAAAACCTATTATCTGATATCCATTCAGAAGCTTCAAGTTATTGATCGATAACTAGAGTAGAATTTACTATCTAATCTGCTCATATGTTTTCATTATTGCCATCATTTTGGTAAGACATCAATATAGTCTCATCTTCATTATCCTTATTGATTTCATTTATTTCTTCTATTGTTAAATCTATGTTCTCATGAATCACATCATCTATTGATGGATTAATATCTATTTCTGGTAATTCCTCTTCCTCATCAGTAGAATCAGCATGTAGAGAATTATCCTCTTCATAAAAAAGATTAGTATCATTATCACGTATAAGGATTCTAATTTCTATTTCAGATGTTGATGTATCAGTATCTGATGCTGAATCATCAAGAGGACTTTCTTCGATCTCTCTAACAATAAACTATTCAAACAATGACCTACCTCTAGGTTGCACATGAATGACTTGCCACCAAGGATGAGCATCTGGGTTTTTATAAAAAAATGCTTGTTCAATATGCCTAGGAAGAATATATGGTTCTTTAGTAGATCGCATTACCTTGGAAGAATCAATTTCCCAAAACCCAGATAATTCCTTTCTTAATGTAGAATTACTACCTTTATACTCCGCTCGAAACCAGTCAACCTTCAAAATGACCTATCAAAATATATAACAACAAAAACCCATTATTAGGTGCTTAAAAAAATAACTAACTCTAAAAAATATATATAAACTTTTTTCTACCTGTTTGAATGTACGAAATGAAATTTCGTAGATACCAACAATAGTTCCTACGTAACCAAGTTCGCTATCTATAAGGTTCGTGTCTTTTGAGCTAGCACGTGATAGTTGCTTGCAAGAAGCAACAATACTAGAATCCTCTATTTTATGTAAAGAATGAATGGCTTTGATTCTAATATGCTGTCCAAAACCCCACATATTAGTGAACATTCAAGCCTACAAAATAAATTCAATTAGTAAATAGAAACTAACATACATATATGAAAAAAATAAAATATTATTTTAATAAAATTACCTTTCGTTCACAACCTATCATTAACTCTCTTTGCTCATCTGAGATTTCTTCATTATTTGCGTTGGCACGTTGCAAACGACTATATAGCCAATCCGTGAAAGAAGGTATATCTGTAATCGCATTATTATCCAGATTATGTCTAGATCTATTGTTTTTTCGCCTTTTACTTCGGAGACTTTGAAGTTCCTCGTACTCGCTAAGGAATGCTTGCATGCATTCGCTATTATATGCTACAAAAGTAGAAACATCATTTTTTTCTTGAAATGTAAATAAGAATGGAACCCCCTTACCTGATAATACCTCATCTGTTATTTTTGAAGAAGACTCGTTGGTCCATGCACGTGGAGCTTCTTCATGAACTCTTTCAAGGTACTCACTAACGTAATACATGCACTCTTCAAGCATCCAACCCTTTGCCATGGATCCTTCTGGTTTTTCTCTTTGTCGCACATAACCTTTTAGTATTCCCATAAATCGCTCGACCCAAAACATCCATCGAGTGTTGACAACACCTGCAATCTCTATCTCATCTACAAGATGGACTAATAAATGAACCTGAATATCAAAAAATGAAGTAGGAAGTTCTTTTTCCATCAAACATAGTAGCTCTTTGCATTCACGTTTTTTTTGTGGGATCGAATTTTTATCGATCTATTTGGATGTAATCCACCTATACATATCATAAAAACAATTATAAAGAAGTTAATTAAAAAATAAAAGATATCCAATATTCATACATATTAAATATAAAAGTATCATAATTACCTTATAAGTGATCCAAGACGATAGATCACATCTCGTACTCCTTTCGTTGTACATCCATCGATAACCAAAGGTAAAATATCTTTCAAAAGGTTATGCCAGTCATGGGTCTTTAACCCAGATAAGCTCTTATCATCCATAGTAAACATGTTTTGAAATGATGCTCCATATCATGTAGGAGTCTTAATCAATTGAATTCTATTGTTGATAGTCTATATCTCTTTTGTTGTAAGTACCCAAGGAGCAGATGCATAAGTCGTTTCTTGTCGATGTCTATCAAAAACTGGCCATAACTTTGGTTTGGATTTTTTATCTTTCAAATCATTCCTTGATGTTGTGGTATCTTTTAGTCCAAGAAGATGATGCCATAGTGAATAACCAATATTTTTGAATATATGCATAGGATCAAGAAGATGACATACTTTTAACTCTTTCCAATACTCCAAAGAATACCATATTGATATGTTCTCTGCGAGTGCCAATTTTCCTTTAGCTCTGTTCACATACTCATTATCTAAATCATCACTGAAGATTTCTGCTCCTGGATCTATCAGAGGTCCATCTGTCCATTTTTTATACCAATCCATAGGCGTCATAGGTTTTGGATAGTGGCCTGTTTCAAGCTTTCCATTAAAATGTATCGCTTCTCTTTTAGATCTTAATGGATGATCATCAGGCAAGAATCGTCGATGTCGAAGATAAATATTTTTGTTGAGATTCTTACTATAGATTGATCTCAATCAATCACCACAATATGGACAAGCTTTATAACCCTTAGTAGATATTCCTGCATCATGGAAAATGATAGAAATATAATTAGATTAAATCATATTTATTTACATGCATATTGAATTAAAAAATTACATCAGTACCTGAACAAATGCCATATTCAGGAAAATCGTGAATAGTCCAAGCCACAATACCACGAACCGTAATATGTCTTTCATTGATGCTTTTCGATACATCAATGACATTAATACCTTTCCATAACTCTTGAAGATCATCAATGAGAGGAGCAAGATATACATTCATATCTTTAACTTGTCTTTTGCCTAGGATTAAAAGTGAAAGCATTAAATGTTCCTTTTTAGATATGGCGGAATATTGTAGTTTATGACTACTACTGGCCATGTTGACCATTTATTGGATTTCATGGACAATGGATTAACCCCATCTAATGCAACTCCTAACTTTAGATTCTATGGATTTTGTGCAAATTCAGGCCATGTAGAATCAATATGCTGAAAAGCAACACTATCATGAGGAATTCTAATTATTCCATTAGTACTTTTGTGATCATGTCCCCATGTCAAAAGCTTTGATAATTCGGGGCTTTTAAACATATGTCTAATCCGTGGAGCCAATGGAAAATGTCTCAATACCTTTTTTGGGATTTTACCTTCTTCACCCTTATATTGAGGAGATTGACATTTGGGACATGTCAAAGACTCTGCATATTCACCTCTATATAAAATACAATCGTTAGGACATGCATGTATACATTGATAATCTATACCAAGATTATTGATTATCTTCTTCATTTCATCATGTGAGGTAGGAAGAATATTCTGACTTGGTAAAAACTTTTCAGATAATAACGTGTAAGTTTATCAAAAAAAGATATATTAAAAAAGGTAAATAAATAAATATACAGATATACATGTAGGTTTTTATTATTACTTTAGATAAGGTAAGAACAAGAACTTGAATTGAATGGACACTTTTTGTCCGTGCATCTTTTAAAACTATTAATGCATCTTTCAAAATATTTACACAAAATTTGATTGTTTTGGATGGCAAGATACGATCGTTTGTTTTGGACACATGAAGTATGTACCTTCATTGAATGATTTGTCGATTCACACTTTCAAACTGAACATATGTGTGAATCGACAAATCATTCATATCCTCCAAAAGAAACAATCGTATCCTGCCATCCAAACAATCGTATCCTGCCATCCAAACAATCGTATCCTACCATCCAAACAATCGTATCCATTCAATTCAAGTTCTTCTTCTTATCTTATCTAAAGTAAGAATAAAAACCTTCATGTATTTATATATATATATATATATATATATATATATATATATATATATATATATATATATATATATATATATATATATATATATATATATATATATATATATATATATATATATATATATATATATATATATATATATATATATATAGATAGAAAATTGAAAATTATAACTTAATAGTGTCGAAATAGATACATTACTCCATCCAAAATGATTTTGAAGGTTGAGAATAAGTAAGCTCGCACTTAGTCGTGTCAAACGACTTTCTTCATATACATGCTTTAGACATTACTCTCGAAGATATTTCTCATTTTTAGAAATATCAATGCTCTCACTATTATTTTGATACCAATCCTCAATAAAATCTGCCATGCCATCATCTTCATCATTGTCACACAAATCTTGTACTTTATCGTCTTTTGAATATAGATTTTTCAACTTTGCATATTGCACAGGATTAGTTTTGCGTAGCCTCCTCATGGAAGCTTCTGATAATCGTGGTTTTACTGGTAATTGTGAATGTTGTGGACGAATATCATCAACATCATACGTTGGAATCTACACATATAAATAAAACTCATTAGTATTCCATAAATGACTAAAAAGTAAACTTCAAATATAAAATTAAGTATATAACTTATTAAATATGGATAGAAAATTTTTATTCTCTCTAACTAAAAGGTGCTCTTGGAGGTCTACGCCATCCATAATTCACTAATAGTTCATCACTAGCATGTAATGTAGTAATAGCATTGACAACCATGTATCTTGATACATCTCTACTCATGTATGGTGATTCATGACTATTTTCACGCTCCTCAAATGTGAAATTAATCCTTGAACTATTATGTAACCCTTGACTACTATTTATTAAACCTGCTATATTTCCATGTGTGTAAGGTCTTCCATCAATATATAATCTTTCATTTTCTGCATGTAAAATCCTTCTACTAGTAAGGGATGCTGCGTTCAAGCATATTCCATAAGTACTCATGCTTTGAACATAACGTGAAAGTCGATGCCAATCTCCCCATCCATATGTAGGACCACAAAATGACATAAGAGTGACTTCAGAGTTCGGAGGCACATACAAATCCTCTACAATAAAGAGACCACGACTAGCATTATTAATAGTGGATGGAGCAATCATATAGCGATTACCCCAAAAGTTGAAAACCTCTCCATCCTCCATATCTTCTTCTATCATATGTTTGTACTAAAGAACGATCACGAGCTGGCAATGGATAATCCTCCAGCCGTTTCATTCTCTAAACCAAGAGCTAGAGGATTTCTAGAAACCTCTACTTGTAATTGATGAACAACAAGTCCATGACGTGTACGAGGTATATTAACATTATGAGAAAAATCATCATCATCATCATCATCAAGCAAGTATTCCTGTATATCAACAATAATTTGATTTTATATATGGTTTTTAAATAAAATAATGACATTAATATATATAGAAAATACATACCCAAGCATTATCACGTTGACTAGGTGATGGTGCACGCTCAAAAGTACCATACTCTGCCTCATGTTCAATACATTCTAATCGTGGTCTTCGATACGTGCCATAACAAGAGTTACACCAACATATAATATGCTCTTCATAGTAAAATTCATCATAATTCCTATCGGAGGACACATGTGAAGTCGTTGCATGGGTAGGAGGTGGTAGAGTACCCTCTGATTGATCAAAATCTGCACATAATAAGAAACATTAAAAAAATATATAAGTTATGTATCCATCAAGTATATTTAAAATTAAATATTTCATATACTTACAGTATAAAGTCGTTGCACGAAGAGGAGACGGTGGTGGAGTTCCGTCTGATTGATCAGAATCTACAAATAATGGTATTTGATATTAATAATTTGATTATCTACATAAACAAAAAATTCACATATACATATTTACACATACACACATATTCACATATACACATTTACACATACACACATATTCACATATACACAACTACATATTATTGTGGGATAAATGCATGTATTTTGTATGAATGAGTGTATATGCATGCATGTGTGTGTACGTATATATGTGGATATGTATATGTATGTTTATGTTATATGTATGTATATGTGTATATGTATACATATATGCATGTGTATATGTTTGCATGTATATGTGTATGTGGGTATGTGTGTGTATATATGTGTATGTATTTTGACTTTTTTTTTCTGTTTGAGATTAAATTAACAGGAGATATTGTATGGTTGAAAAAAATAAGAGGCGAGCTAACATACCACCTGAGTCATGGCAGTTTTTTCGTAGACAGCTACGTCTTCAGGAGTCATTTCCTCAGCAGAAGGTACACAAATTAATAGTTTATATTTATAATTTTTATATATTTTAATAAGTTTTTACATTTAATTTATGTACTTTTTTTCTTGAATAAACAGGCTGCTGCAAAGAACAGAGTGGAGTCAGGCCACACATCGCAGCTAGGCCAAATGGGCCATAATGGTTTTGTAGCTACGTTTGTAAGTATATGTGTTATTGTGAGTATATTTTTTATTTTAGTTAAAATGCAAGCAACTAATGTTTTTGATTTGTTTCATTGCAGCGGAAGGATTATGGCCGATATCCTACGAAACAGGAGATCGAGTATGCTACACATTTTGGATATCGGCGTTTGAGTGAGTATATGCAAGATCATCCTGATGCCTTTGTGAGTATTTTTAAATTTTATATAATTATTTTGTTTTTATGAATGTTTTAATTATTTTATTTATTTATGTTTGTTATATGTAATAGAGGAGTATTATGGAGAGACAAATATGGATGAGGTGGAGAGACAGACACAGGAGGGACGATCTCGATCGTCATAGGGTGATCATGACGATGAGGATGAGGAAGATCAGAATGATCATGATATTGCTGATGATGATGATGATCATGATGATGATGATCATGATGATGATTATTAGGATTTTAGTTAATTATGACATTGGATTATATGTATTTACATTGATATATATATATATATATATATATATATATATTTTTCAATTATGTTTTGAATTGTGTGTATGGTATTAAGTAATGAAGAGTTTTGTTCTATTGATTGTTATTATTGTTTATATTAGGCATGTGTTTTAATACTTTAATTATGTATGTGTGTATATGTATGTATGTTCATCTGTATGTGTGTGTATATGTATGTATGTGCATGTGCATGTATAAGTGTATATGTGTGTATGAGTATGTGCATATGCATGTGTATGTACGTATGTGTATATGTATATGCATGTATATGTATAACTCTATGTGTATATGTGTGTATGTGCATGTATATGTGTATATGTAGGTATGTGCATGTGTGTGCATGTGTATATGTGTTTTAATACTTTAATTATATAATTCATTCATATGTGTGTACCTAAGTGTATATGTATGTGTGTGTATATGTATGTATGTGCATGTGTATGTGTGTGTATATGTATGTATGTGCATGTGCATGTATAACTGTATATGTATGTATCAATATGTGCATGTTCTTGTGTATGTGTGTGTATATGTATATGCATGTATATGTATATGCATGTATATGTATAACTCTATGTGTATGTGTGTGTATTGTTGAAGAATCACTCACAAATTTGACATACAGACACAAAAAAAAAGGATAAAGTATTCAGAAAATCAAAGCCTTAGTGAAGGGACAAATTCATGACCGTTGTGTACAGCGTAGAATCTTCTAGAATCAGAGTTTGTTAGAGTTCGTTACACTGGATCAAAACTGTATATAAAGAGAGAGACAAGAAACAGAAAAGAGAGCGGGAGCGCGAGAGCGAGTAAGCGTGCGAGCAAGAACGTGCGTAAGAAGAGCGCGCACTTTGAAATAGAGCACATATAGAGATCAAGAATAGGTTTAGAAGACGCCAGAGATCGCGTATGTAAAGATGAATAATAGAAACCTGAAATGTCAGGTATTCATCTGAGAGAGATGGTAAGAAGAAACTTCTCAGTGTAGGAGAGTGTCTATAGCTTGAGAAAGAAGAGGCCAAGCTAGCTTTGTACACATCTTCTCTAATAGAAAACACATGTTCATGTGGAAGTTTGCGCGCACTGTTCGTATGTGAAGAAATCTGAGTATTTTCATGTTACGGTATAAAGTCAGTTAACAGTTACAGTTCGATTCAATAAACGTGTTTCCGGTACTTTCTCTGTAAATGTATTTCTCGGTCAGTTACAGTTTTCCTCAGAAAACGTGTTTTCTGGTAGAACAACAAAGTATATCTCGTAGAATAAATTAAAGCTTTGTATGAGAGATAGCTTATCTTGTAGCTAGACATCTCTACTATCAGTTCATCAAAGATTTCGGTGAAATGGATATGTACACACAATACAAAGTCTGACTGGAAAGAGGCATTCTGAACTGGTGAAGTTTTTCCCTTAAACTTCAGAAAGAGTTCATTCAGTGAAGGAAGTTCACGCATCACTTCCTTATATACTTGAAGTAATTACAAATAGAATCGCAGTTGATTCCGGTATAATTACGGTGACAGTCTGGTGATAGTCTGGTGAAGTTCCATTCGAATTTTTCAGTGAATTTGAAACACATTCTTATATGTTTGAGCGATAGAGACCTTGCTAAGCTACTACTGATTATAGAGGTGTTCTAATATCACTCTATCTTAGCTCTCTTCGGTGGCGCAGCGATTTCCGTAGGCTTGACAAGGTTCGAGTCTTTGCCGCGTCGACCATAACAAGTGGAAGCTGAGCTACCATACCGAAAGTGGTATCGTAGTTGCAGTTAACCACATCAGTGGTATCAGAGCCGTGAGATCCAAGAAGTGGTTTGAGAACGTGAAAGATTCTGAAGAGCAGAAAGATTCTCAAAAGGCAACCGGAAGTAAAGATACAAGAGAATTCAAAAAACTTTCATAAAGAAAGGTGAAGCTGAAGAGATCGATAGCAAACGGCATCAAGAAGTGTTCCGAAGTCATTTTCAAGGTAAAGATTTACAAAGGTAAAACCTTTAACATCACACTCACCGGAAGTAACACAAACAAGAAGATCATGGAAGATCATGTCCAAATTGATAAATTGGACAGAGATAATTACCCCGCGTGGGTAATGCGCATGGAAGCCTTACTTATGAGTAAGGACTTAATGATGTATATGACCGGAGAAGAAAAGAAGCCGACATTCGAAGATGATAGTCAACCGGAAAAAGAAGAATTAGAAGCTTTGAAGCTGTGGAAGAAAAAAGATGCAACGGCAAGAGCTTACATTTATAATACCATTACAGATCATCTACTACCACACATTAGAGGTCTGGAGAAAGCGGAGGACATATGGAGTGCGTTGGAAGTTCATTTCCAAAATACTATGAAAGCTAGGAAGGCTAGCTTATGGTCCGAATTCACAACGTTCAAAAAGAAGTCAAGTCAAAGCATTAGTGACTATGTTACTAAGATGAAGGATCTAGCAGATAGTCTTGGATCCATAAATGAAGACGTTGAAGATCACAGATTGATAGCGCAAGTGCTCACAGGGTTGAGAGGAGATGATCATTTTGTACCAGATTTAAATCAGTTGCTTGGTTTGATGCTCACATATGAGCAAGACCTGAAAGGAGATGGAGAAAAAGAACAAAGTTCTGCAATGTACATGAAGAACAAGAAGAAAGATAAAGGTAAGTCAAAAGACGAAGAAGAGTCGAGTTCTCAGGCTTATTATGCAAGAGGTAAATGTAGTGGCAGAGGAAGAGCAAGAGGTTTTGGAAGAGGAAGAAGTAGTCAGAATATCAACAAGAAGGCTTGCTGGATTTGTGGACTAAGTAATCATCTGGCTCATGATTCTTGGCACAATCAACAAGGATCAAATCAAAATCAGAACAGTAATAGCAGAGGCAGAAGCAGAAGATATCAGAGTAACTTTCAAAGAGGTAGACAGAATCAAAAAGGAGGCTATGGTAGAGGTGGAGCAAGAAGTTGGGGACAGAATCAATCCCACAACACCACCTACAACAACTACGCAAATGACACATAGAATGAAGTCATACATCATTGATGATGAACTCAATCGGTACATCAGATAACGAAGACCTAAAGGTATTTTACATTGATTCTGGATGTTCTAATCATTTGTCAGGAAATATAGAACTGATGTCAGAATTGGAAAAAGGTAGTTCCAGTCATACTTTCAAACAGGTGACAATACGAGACATAGTGTACATTCAATTGGAAAAGTGAAATGTAAGAGTGGAGCAGATTTGCTAACCAATGTTTTGTATGTTCCGACAATACCTAAGAATTTGATTAGTGTGGGACAGATAGTTGAGAAAGGTTTTCAGGTCAGATTTACAAATGAAGGAGTATTTGTAGAAGATCCCAAGAATGGATATCATCAGATCGTCTCTGGTAAGAAAGAAGGTAGACTCTTTACTTTAAGAGTACAAGGGAACATTGGTCAAGCGTTGCTCACACATGGTGAAAAGGTAATTACAGAACTTGATCTCTGGCATAAGAGATTAGGTCATTTTAATGAAAAAGGAATTAAAGCTATGATTTCAAATTAGTAAGTACTGGGATTACCGAATGTACAAAACCAACATATGATTCACAAGTGCAAAGCATGTCAGATGGGAAAAGCCCACAGGTTACCTTTCCAGAAGAAAGGATTCAAACATGAAGGAGTACTTGAACTCATTCATACAGATGTATGGGGTCCAACAAAAGAAGGATCAATCAGCAGATCGAGGTATTATGTTTTATTCATTGATGATGCTACAAGATGGATAACGTTATATGTTTTGAAGGAAAGATCAGAAGTATTTGAAACATTCAAGCATTTTCGTGCATATGCTGAAAGACTCACAAGTCGAAAGCTTAAGAGGCTGAGGTCTGATGGAGGGGGAGAATACTTCTCCCGAGAGTTCAATGACTATCTTTGGAATGCAGGTATTAAGAGAGAAATAACCTGGAGGTATACACCACAACAAAATGGTGTAGCAGAAAGAAGAAACCGAACTCTAGTTGAGTTTGCACGAGCTATGCTAAAAGAAAAAGATTGTCCAAATTATCTTTGGGCTGAAGCTGTAAATACAGCTACATACTTGGTAAACATATTACCGTGTATAGCTTTAGATCGAATGACTCCTTATGAAGCTTGGTGGGGAAAGAAGCCAACACTTGATCATTGCAAAGTGTTCAGATCAGTAGCTTATGCTTATGTACTGTCACAACTCAGACATAAGCTTGAACCAAAAGCAGAGAAATATGTGTTCGTCGGATATGATGAAAAGCAGATGGGTTACAGGTTATGGAGTCCTCTAACAAAATAGTTTACTGTTTCCAGAGATGTTACATTTGATGAACAGAAAAGCTGGTATGCAGATCAAAGCCATACAACGGAAGAATTTGAAGAAGAGGTAAGAAGAAAAGAGAAAGGGAAATCAATTGTGCAAGTGAATAGAGATGAAGATCATATGCAGGCAAGTACGTCCAGGATCGGATCAGGTATGAGAAATGAAGATGAACAGGGATTTGATGAGGATTTGTATTCAGATACACATGAGGAGTTTGAACCAAGAAGGTCAAACAGGGTAAGGAAACAACCAACAAGGTATTCTTATGATACTTCGCACATAACTCAGAAAAATTATGCATATATGGTCAAAGATGATGAAGAACCTCAGAACTATGATGAAGCTAAAGGTAAGAAGCAATGGAAGAAGAGTTCAGCGCACTGGAAGAGAACAAGACATGGGAACTTGTTCCTAAACCAAATGGTAAGAAAGTAATCGGAAATAAATGGTTTTTCAAAGTTAAGAAACTTGCAGATGGAAGGATAGCCAGATACAAAGCTAGACTGGTTATCAAGGGCTATGCTCAGATGCATGGCATAGATTATGATGAGACATTTAGTCCGGTGGCAAAGATGTCAACCATATGGACAGTAATTGCTATAGCAGCATCAAAAGGATGGAAGCTAAGTCAGCTAGATATCAAGAATGCATTTCTAAATGGATATATATTAGATGAAGTCTATATGGAACAACCTGAAGGGTTTGTAAGTCCTAGATACCCAAATTTTGTTTGCAGATTAAGAAAAGCACTTTATGGACTGAAGCAAGCTCCAAGAGCTTGGAATTACAGACTTGTGAAATATCTCAATGAACTTGGATACCAAAGTTCGAAGGCAGATGCAAGTCTACTCATCAAGAGAACAGAAGAAGGTATGATCTATATTTGCATTTATGTAGACGACATTATAATCACAGGTACCTCAGAGGAAGGAATTAAAGAAGTAAAGAGATTGCTCGAAAAGGAGTTTAAGATCAGTGATCTAGGAAAGTTATCATACTTTCTTGGAATGGAAATCACATACACAGATCATGGTGTATATGTTTCGCAAGAAAGGTATCTCCTAAACTTACTGAAGAAGTTTAATATGGAGAATTGCAGAGAAGCTTCAACACCGCTTGAAGTAAATCATAAACTCAGCAAATATAGTGGTGCAGAGTTCAAAGATATGAGAAAGTATCAGTCGTTAGTGGGAAGCCTAATTTATGCTATGCTAACAAGACCGGATCTTAGTTATGCAGTGGGAGTTCTCTCATAGTTCATGCATTGTCCGAAGGATCAACATTGGGTTGCAGAACAAAGATTTCTTAGATATATCAAAAGAACTATAAAGGAAGGATTATATTATCCTTTTACGTCAGATATAAAGTTGAGAGCATTCAGTGACTCAGACTGGGCAAGAACTCAAGATGACAGAAGATCAACACATGGGTATATGATATACCTAGGAGATAAGCTAGTAAGCTGGTGTTCGATAGCCTCCAATGTTTTAATTTTTGTCCGTCAACAGATCGTCGTGTAAGCGATGCTATTCGTCGTCGAAGACACGATCATTTTAGTGTCGCTTATGTGACGGCATGTAACGTCGCCTATGCGACACAGGAAAGCATCGCTTATGCGACGCTTTTAAATTGCATCGTTTTAGTGACGTTGTATGGGAACGTCGTAATCTCGTCACGTCACAAGTCGCAAATACAGTCGTTTTATGCATCGTTTAATCGACGGTCGGCGCACGACGCTAATTACGATGCAAGTTGCAATTTTATAGCGACAAAATTTTGTCGCCTTAACCGTCGCTATATGCCCGTATTCCTTGTAGTGTTTGCCTTTGGGTTAAACTGTGACCTAAGCTCATGCAAAACACAACCAGAATTCTTCAGATTGCACACATAACCAGAATTCTTCAGATTCCAAAGCTTTGGCTTCCCCATGCTTATTTGGAAGTAAAGTAATGTGTGATTGACGTTTTTAAACTTTTCATGATGTATGTCACAAAATAGATTACATTATCTCAATAAGAATGCGAGATATTTAAATTAATCCACGATTGTCTAGTGGACTCTACTACGTACTATTTTTTCCTATCTATGATTTCTTTTGAAAAGGAAGTTTGGCCGAGGCCTAATCTTCCATGCTTGAATTAATAAAAGAGAAAATACGCAGTCAATGGGCTTAGTGCTCTAGGGATCCCCTGTATGCCACAAAGTAGGGGTGGGACAACTTGGAGGTTGCAATAGCTATGATGGTCCAAAACCAAAAGCAGACCTAAGATTTGGTGGTTGACTAATAATTCAAAGCGAGATAGTGAGAAGGTTAATGATTTTTTAGTTTCCCTCATGATCAACCCATTTTCTTTTAATCTTGTTGTTTTCTAAGACAAACATCCTATAGTTTCTGAAAGGTGGTGATTTTCTACAATTACATATTCTTCTCCCTAACAAGCCTAGGAATTTCTCAGACAAACATTCTTTCATATTGGCATCAAAGTTGATTACACATCTTTCTTTCCATATCTTCTTTGGCACTTTCCCTCTGATGGCATTGTGCAAGGCTGAAGAGCAGCCAATTGTTACACCTAGAAATGCTTATTTCGAGTTGTTTTTCCTTTGCAAATGCAACATCCTCATAAGAGAATTCCATATTGTGTAGCAACTTTAGCATTACAAAAAGAGATGGCCAAGGTCCTCCCTACAGAATCATCAATGCTTGTACTAACAAGGGGCCCCACATATTTTATTTGCTTTCTTATTGGTCGAGATTCCATGGTGGAGGATTTGCCACAAAATAACCAATGTTTTGTAATCAATGAGAGGATGCCACAAGTCCCCGCACATAAGTTGACATCTAATGTTAGAATAGTTCATGAACCATCTCCTATTAAGGGAGACATGCTATTCAAGGAAATTTTTGATCCTCGGAGTTTTATCTAATTATTATGGTTGGCCCATCTTAATCCTTAAATCTCGAACAAGTCATTCCCTAGAAGGAGCCGGGTCTTTCAGTTATCTGAAGCATTAATTCAATGTCTTAGAAGGCACCAATCATCATGATCAACTCTCTTAACAACGTCAATATCCTCAAATCTTATCAAATGATCTCTTTATTGTTCCAAAGATTTTTCCATTTTTGAAATCCTTTGTTACACAACTCCTTTGCTCTCTCGATGTTCTTTAAGACAATTTCTTTGACTCTCCTAATAGAAAAACATAATAGAATCATTTTGCCTAATCCTAGCTACCCACTTCCAATCTTTTTAAACATGATATATGGTTTCATCGTGTTCCATCCCTTCCATAAGGAAGAAACAAGGTATAAAACTTTTGGAGTCACCGAGCACTGAGAAAACATAAAGGTGAGAAGATTGAGATTTTTCCACCTAGCCATTCTCATAAGCAAAACAGAGGATTTTTCTATGGGAATTAGTTGAGCTCAAGAAGCTTCCACATTGCACCATGCTTTGATCAGACATTTCTATGCCAATGTATCTGCCATAGCCCCACATGCAGAATGCCCAACCCGCCAAATTCTTTGTGTTGATTATAGAAGGTCTGCTTGATTCTAGTAATTCCCCTCTTGTTGGGATCACCACTTGAGAGAAAATTTCTACAAGTATTTTCAATCTTCGCTACTTCTTTTTCTTTTGTTCTCCAACATGCCAAAAAATAGATAATATACAAAATGAGAAAGGTTTTGATAACCATTGCATGCCCTACCAGGTTAACTTGCATTCCTTTCTAGTAGGCTAATTTAGCATCCAATTCGGCTAGAACACAGTTCCAACTCTTGCCCACAAAAATGCATTTATAATGGGAACACGCGAAAAAGGGTGCCAACTCATTTCTAAAGGGAACAAGCAAATAGGCTACTTACATTCGAGGTAAACCCTAATCAAGATTATTACTTATATTTTCATTATGGGTCTAGGGATTGTAGCCTTGGGCATACTGCACAAAATAATAAGTCAATAATAAGTCCTATCAATGTTCAAGGAGTGAAAGATATGTAGAGGAAGGTCATTGAGGAAGGGCTACCAACTTTCCAAACTAAACATATGATGCACTTGTGCGAGGCTTTTGAATGAGGAAAGCGTAGCATACACTTCAACAATGATACCGACATAAGAAATCTTTTGTAGCTCATAAAAACAACTGTTTGGGTCGAATCAAGGAAGCATCACTAAGAGGAAGTATTTACTTTGTTACATTCATAGACGATTGACTAGGATGACATGGATACCTTGCATAAGGAATACGAAAACTGTATTCAATTAGTTTAAACCATTCAAGTTATGTGAAGAGAAGGAAGATATGGCACAATATTTCTGCCAAGACTTATCTTATGACTTATGGTCCGAGGGGATCAAGATAGAGTTCACTTTCTAGTAGAAGCCCAGTTTGTTACCCTTGATATGTGTATGTGTGGAACTTTGTTTCAAAGGGCAATGAAAATGTGCAAATGTGTCTAGAAATGCATCTTTAGCTTTTCAATAGGCCAATAACATGAGATTCCTCTTCATATTTTACATCATCATATGAAGCATAAGGAAACTTCTTAGAGGTTGCACATTAGTATTATCTAATCTAGGCCCACACATAGGGTGTATGTCTTGTATGTGAAATGTCGCTAGTTTCTATAAACATTAGTAGAGCATACTTGATGAATATTCAAAAACCATAATCAGCATTGTAAAGCGTTTTACCCGAATTCAAATACTTTTTGAATTATCTTTGAAATCACATAAATGAAAAGTTTTCAACTGTGTCACTTCTGCAAATAAGAGAAATCCTTTTCATAACATTGAACATGCAATATTACATATCTCTCTGTATTTTAACGTAATCATAGATGATCTTCCAATTCATACTAACTTTCTTTTATGGACAGAATCATAAATGATCTTCCAGTTCATACTAACTTTCTTTTATGGGCAGACAATATTTCTCATTATAGCATAAACAATATTTCTCATTGTAGCATAAACAATATTTCATAATCAAAATATATGAAGTGCACCTGTAATTATCAGAAGTTACAATGAAAGAACATACAACATGGTCTGAATTCTTTTTCAGTCATGCAAGGATTTGAACATACTGAAAATTGTTTCCGCTTGTATGAACTTTTCAGTAATCGTAAGATTTTCCTCATAAGGCGAAGCTTGAAGATATCACAACATATTGCTTAACTGTAAGTGTAATGGTTCTATGCAAATAATTTGAGAAGAGCACAAATGTATAAACAACATCATGTTCCAAAAGAATTTAACATCCCATTAGCTACACAATCGTCCTGATTTAAACATCACTTCTTCAGAAATTCCTCCACTTTAGTCTATCTGGTTTGCTTCTGAGGGTGGACCCACGTCATACATAGCTTTGCAACTTCCGAGCCAAAAAAAAAAAAAACATTGACAATGTAATTTCTCCTCTCATCTTTCCTCAAAACTTCATACTCTACCACGAAATACAACTGCTCAAATAAACATCAATGGTCAACTCTCTCAGGCGATTAGATTAACAAGTTCTATTAGATAAGGTTGCCCCTTGGCCCCTCTTCTCTTTGCTATCATGACCGATGGTCTCAGTTGCCTTGTTAACCATGAAGCTCACTAAGGTCATATTCAGGGCCTCAATCTGCCTCTCAATCAAGATCAAATGATCATGAGACTTTTTGTTGATGATACTAATGTCTTTGTGCATAATGACACATTAAGCATTGACACTTTTTGGAGTTGTCTGAATACTTTTAGTGAGGCATCTCGATCCGAAATAAATCATTCTAAAATTGCTTTCAAGTCAGTTATTGGGAATCCCCCCAATTGCTTATTGACCATGGTTGTCAGTTGATCCTTAGTGGTCAAATCTTCTACTTCTTAGGTATTCTAATGGGATTCGAGGTTTCAATGGTACAACCGTGGAATTGGGCTCTCTCTAAGCTCAAGAGCAAGCTGACATACTAGAAAGGTATGCACATTAATATGTTTGGTCATGCTATGGTGATTAACACATTCCTTCTCTCTTCCATGTTTTACTTTCTCTCTTGCCAGAGACCAAAAGACTGTTGATGTCGGGACAAAAGCTTGTTCACTAACAAGACTGCGGAAAATTGCGACGACTCAACTAGAACTAAGCTAGAGTGATATTAGAACACCTCTATAATCATCAATAGCTTAGCAACCTTCTGAAGCTGAAAACTTTATAACTGTATTTAGTGAAAACTAAAAATTCACTTTACAGAAAGCTTCGCGTTTCCTTCAAGCTTCAATTCTGAACTGATTTACTTCAGACTTTACACTACTATGTTTGCTTACAGTTAAATAATCTTTCCGTTACTTAACTGTGTCAAAACTATGTGTTGAACTCACCAGAATTTCACCGGAACTTCACCGGACTGTCACCATAAACTTATCGGAATCTTATCGGAATCAACTGCAATTCTGTTTGTGATTACTTCAAATGATTATTGATGAAGTAAGGAAGTAATACCTGAGCTTCCTTCAGTAATTGAACTCTTTCTGAAGTTTAAGAAAAACCTTCACGAGTTCAGGATGCCTTTTACGGTCAGACTTTGTACTGTGTACATGTCCCGTTCCACAAAACTCTTTTGATCAACTTATAGTTGAGACTCCTAGCTTCAAGATGAGCTATCACTCATGAAAAACTTTACACTGTGTTACGAGATCTAACTCTCAGAAGTACCGGAAAATGTTTACTGAGAAAACTGTAACTGTTAACTAACTTTCACAGTAACATGAAATTACTCAAATTTCTTCACATACGAAGAATGCGCTCAATCTTCCACATGAACATGTGTTTTCTATTAGAGAAGATGTGTACAAAAATAGCTTGGCCTCACTTTGCTCATAGCTATGGAAAACTCTCCTACTCTAAGTAGTTATTCCTTACCATCTCTCTCAGATAAATACCCGACAATTCAAGTTCTATTATTCATCTCTACATATGTGATCTCATCTATTCTGGTTCTATGCTCTCTCTTATATACATTTTGATCCGAGATTCAAACTCGTAATTTTGGAAGTTTGTACACCTTATATTACAGTCGTGAATTTGTCCCTTCACTAAGGCTTGATTTTTTTATTGTTTTGTTTCTGTGTCTCTTTGTCTTTCTTCGTCTTTATATCTGTTTGTATGTCAAATTTGTGAGTGATTCTTCAACAGCTCCCCCTCAATCACTAATTTGCTTTCTCTGATATTCTTCTTTTCTTTTATACCTGCCATTTCTTTGAATCTGCTTCAGTTGACAATAAAGCCACATAAATACAAATGTAGATCATACCTTCATCTGTTCTCTTAACGAGTAGACTTGCATTAGCCTTCGAACTTTGGGTCCAAGGTCATTGAGATACTTCACAAGTTTGTAATTCCAAGCTCTTGGAGCTTGCTTTAATCCATAGAGAGCTCTTCTTAATTTGCAAACATGATTTGGGTAGCTGGAACTTACAAACCCTTCAGGTTGTTCCATGTAAACTTCATCTGATATATCCACTTAAAAATGCATTCTTTATATCCAGTTGACTTAGCTTCCATCCTTTTGATGCTGCTATAGCAATCAATGTCCTTATGGTTGACATCTTTGCCACCGGACTAAACATCTCATCATAATCTATGCCATGTGTCTGAGCATAGCCTTCGACCACCAGTCTAGCTTTGTATCTGGCTATCCTTCCATCTGCAAGTTTTTTAACTTTGTAAACCCATTTATTTCCAATCACTTTCTTACCATTTGATTTTGGAACAAGTTCCCAAGTCTTGTTCTCTTCCAATGCATTGAACTCCTCCTTCATTGCTTCTTCCCATTATTTCTTATCTTTTGCTTCACCGTAATTCTGAGGTTCTTCATCATCCTTTACTAAGTAAGCATAGTTTTTCTGAGTCAAATAAGAAGTGTCATAGGAATACCTTGTTGGTTGTTTCCTTACTCTGTTTGACCTTCTTAGCTCATATTCTTCATGTGTATCTGAATACACATTTTCATCACATCTTGGTTCATCTTCCTTTCTCATACCTGATCCAATCCTGGACGTACTTGCGTGCATATGATCTTCATCTTCATTCACGTGCATATGTGATTTTCCTTTTTCTTTCCTTCTTATCTCTTCTTCAAGTGTTTCAACACTATGCTCTTTATCAGTATACCAGCTCTTTCCTTCATCAAATGTCACATCTCTGGAAACAGTAAACTGTTTGGTTAGAGGACTCCATAACCTATGACCCATCTGCTTTTCATCATATCCGATGAACACATATTTTTCAGCTTTTGGTTCAAGCTTATGTCTGAGTTGTGATGGTACATAAGCATAAGCAACCGATCCAAACACTTTACAATGATCAAGTGTTGGTTTCTTGCCCCACCAGGCTTCATAAGGGGTCATCCCATTCAAAGTTGTACATGGTAATCTATTTCCCAGATATGTAGCTGTATTTACAGCCTCAGCCCAAAGATAATTTGGACAATTCTTCTCCTTTACCATTGCTCTTGCAAACTCAACTAGAGTCCGGTTTCTTCTTTCTGCTACTCCATTTTGTTGCGGTGTATACCTGCAAGTTATTTCTCTTTTGATACCTGCATTCCACAAATAATCATTGAACTCTCGAGAAAAATATTCTCCTCCTCCATCAGACCTTAGTCTTTTGAGTTTCTGTCCTGTAAGTCTTTCAGCATATGCATGAAAATGCCTGAAAGCTTCAAATACTTCTGACTTCTCTTTCAAAACATAAAGAGTTATCCATCTTGTTGCCTCATCAATAAAAAGAACGTAATACCTTGAGCCGCTGATAGGTCCTTCTTTTGTTGGTCCCCATACATCTATATGTATGAGCTCTAACACACCATCATGTTTGTACCCTTTCTTCTGAAATGGTAACCTCTGGGCTTTTCCCATCTGACAGGCTTCGCACTTGTGAATCATATGTTGATTCTTCATATTTGGTAATCCTCTCACAGATTGTTTCTCCACCATAGTTTTGATTCCTGTTTCATTAAAATGTCCTAACCTCTTATGCCAGAGGTCTAACTCTGTGAATACTTCATCACCATGTGTGATCAAGGCTTGACCAACATTCCCTTGTACTTTTAGAGTAAAAAGTCTACCTTCCTTTTTACCATGGACAATCTGATTGTATCCATTCTCTAGATCTTCAACAAATACTCCTTCATTTGTAAACCTTACTTGAAAACCTTTTTCTACTATCTGACCCACACTGATCAGATTCTTCGGGATTGTTGGAACATACAAAACATTCGTTAGCAGGTCAGCTCCATTCTTACACTTTACCTTTCCAATTGACCTTACATGATGTTTTGTGTTATCACCTATCTGTACTCTATGATTTGAAATACCTCCTTCAAGTTTTGATAACAATTCTATATTTCCTGACAAATGATTTGAACAACCAAAGTCAATATAGAATACCTTGAGGTCTTCATTTTCTATCACACTTATCGAGTTCATCATCAATGTCATATGACTGTCATTCTGTGTATCATTTGCATAATTGTAGTAGGTAGTGTTGTGAGACTGATTCTGTCCCCAACGTCTTGTTCCACCTCTACCATATCCACGTCTTTGGCTTTTTCTTCCTCTTTGATATCTTCCGCTTCTGCCTCTACTGTTATTGTTCTGATTTTGACTTGATCCTTGAGAATTATGCCAGCAATCATGAGCCAAATGATTGCTTAATCCACAGATCCAACAAGTCTTCTTGTTGTTAGTCTAATTACCTCTTCCTTTACCTCTTCTTCTGACGTTACCTCTTCCTCTTGCATAATTTGCTTGAGCAATCACTTCTTCTTCATCTTTTTCTTTACCTTTATCACCTTTCTTCTTATTCTTTGCATACATAGCCGAACTATGTCCTTTATCTCCATCTGTCTTCAAAACTTGCTCAAACGTTAACATTAGTCCAAGCAACTGATTTAAATCTGGTACAAAATGATTTAAAGACAGTTCAGTTGAGAGTACGAAAGGTTTCCACCTTTCATCTCCTCTCAAACCTGCAAGCACTTGTGCTATTAACCTGTGGTCTTCGATATCTTCATTAATCCATCCAAGACTGTCCGCCAAGTCTTTCATCTTAGTGACATAATCACTAATGCTTTGACTTTGCTTTTTCTTGTATGTTGTAAACTCTGACCATAAGCTAGCCTTTCTAGCTTTTGTCATATTTTGGAAATGATCTTCCATTCTGAGGGTGGGACTTCTCTTTTTTCCTCTTGGAGTCTTCTTTCTTTCTTGAGGGGGGGATGGTCCCGACCATGCATCTTCGATTTGAAGGGGCTTTTCCAAGGCATACCTGCCAAATGTTTTCCCTTGTGGGAAGCCTCCTGTGGGGGAGAAGGAGAGGCTGTTTCCGGTATTGTTGTTCCAATGATGGAACTTTCACTGTCCATATTGTCCTCATTACTTGTGGTGAATCCATCTTCTTTGCTAGATGTGTAGTCCTCTTGATTGACCGCATTAGAGGGGGGCCACTCCAAGGGTAAGTTACTTGTGCATGCTAAGTCTCGGGTCCCTCCCGGATAATCAAGTTCATTAACCTCCTTCTCGAGGTTGCAATATAAGTTATTGAGTGACTTTTCTGGCGTGCGGGACTTCTCTAAATGTCTCCTTGGGCTTGAGCTTCTCTTAGGGCTAGCTTTCCTTCTTCTTCTAACCTCTGTAAACCCTTCTAAGTCGGTTTCTGGGATTTGGTCATCCTTTTCTTTCTCTTCAATTGTTGGGCCGACCTGCTTCCCCTTGAGTGTTTGGGCTTTGTAGGCTGTTTCTTGCTTATTCTTCTGCTTCAAGGGGCAATCTTTTATTCGATGGCCTTGTTGACCACATTGAAAGCAAGCATTGGGCAGATTTTTAAAAGAGATCTCCTGAACCCAAGATTCCCCTTCACCCAAATCGACAATAATCTTCGAAGGGAGAGGCCTGTTGAGGTCTCCTTCCACACACATTTCAGGATGCCACCGGGCATTAAACATGTGTTTTGTGCCCTCATAAATGAAACCCCCAATATCTCCACGCGAGGCCAGCGGCTTGCCAATCGGAGAGACAATATCCCACAAAAAGCCATAAAGGAAGTAAGGGAGATTGGGGAGCTCAACCCAGAGAGGGTACCGAAGGGTTTTAGAGTTATCGGGCACGAAATCGGGGGCCCATTTGAAGAGGCACAGAGTGGCACGCCCGACTTGCCAAAACCTGACATTGAGGGCCTGGAGTGCCATTTCTTCATTCTCAAAGACAAGCAGAGGTGTTTGGCTGGAAGGAATTGGCTCTTACTCACTACTATGCCATGCGGGAACCACTCTTTGCGAAACCACTGGTGCACATTATCTAACAGGGGTCTGGGACCGAACAACTTGCCAATGAGGCAAGTTCTCTTGAGTTCTTCTTGCGTTGAAAGGATGACCTCATGATTAAGAGCAACCCGAGGGGCCACCACAGTCTCTAATGAGCTAGGTGCAGCGTCAGCCTCTCCAGTGACAACTGGAGTTAAATTACTCATAATGAGGGAAGGGACCCCTACATCCATAGAGGCAGCCACAAAGTGAAAGGAGTAAAGACTCCTTAAAATCGAAGCGACATGCCCACGCGGACCTTCAAAACTCCACTGGCGGATGATGTTGAAGAGTTCTTGTAAGTGAGCATGCGATCTTAAAGTTTTCTATTAATTGCCTTGATGTGTGGCGATTATAGAATGACAGGATGAAACCTCAACCCTTGACAATTTTCACTTTTCTCTTTCTTTAAGATTTAACTATTTAGAAGAAGTGAATGGAATTTGTGTGACAAGTAGCGGCCATGACTTATGTAGATCGAAGTATGTGAAAAGCGAAGTGCAAGAAGTGCTGCTGATACGATGAGACGAGACGAGGAGGTTCATCGAATGAGTTTGAATGAGTAGTTGGTCTTCTGCTACGAGTGCTGCTGACAATCAAACAGCGCATGCGACTTTATTTAAAATCGTCCGAAAAACGCTTAAGTTTTAACCCTGCCCACGATGGACACCTAGTCCACGATGGACACAAAGTCCACGACTGATGAGAAGAAGCGATGGACGACGGACAGGCCAGCGAGCGCGATGGACCTCCTCGCGATGGACGCGAAGGACAGACACTACGATGGACAACCTCCCTTTTTGCACGATCGTCAGACACCACGATGGACACACTCTCGACTGATGGTCACAATGTTGATGACAATGGCGCTTATGACCTTTTCGACTCCGTCAGCTCCACCTTCAGCTCCATAGTCTGCCTTTAGCTTCGTTTCAGCTTCGTTTTCAGCTCCGACAGCTCTAGTTCTCCGACTTCAGCTCCGACTCCCTTAGCTCCGCCCTCAGCTCCAATATGACACTTTGTTGCGTAGAGCTCCACAGTCCGCCTTCAGCTCCGTTTCAGCTCTGTTTTTAGCTCCGATCGGTTATGCTTATTGCTGTTATGAAGATGTATACACAATTGAATGAGGATTTATACATGTGCTGTTGTTTATGAGAGAAAAACGCTGGAAAATTCTCGGAAGATATCTATTCTTCTGCTGCCATAATAAGTATTTTTTTTTAAGGAAGTTCGGTGGAGCCTACTATTTCAAAATTTTATTAATAGAAATTACACTTCCAAAACTTTAATATATAGAAATTAAAGTTATACAAGTGATTGCGCATAGCACCCATGGAACCCTCTGTATCTCAAAAAACAGGGGCTGCTTAAAGCCTACTAGAGAATTTTAGAAAAAAGTAACTTTCCTATCCCTCTCATGTGGGCCCCACTTGATTTTGCTCTTCTTTCTCTCTACGAAGAAAACTCTATGATGTCTAAAGGGGGGGGGGGGGAGGTTCTTACAATTGGAAATTCTTTTTCCTAAAAGGAAAAGAGATTTTTCGATCGATCATTCTTTAAGAGGGCTTCCAAAGTTTGTTGCAAACCTCTCTTTCCCAAATTTCCATAAACTCTCCCCTATTATAGCATTCCACAGCATTGAGGGCTTCACCTAGCAAAGCTTGCATCCAATTGATTTGTCCCTCTAATAGCATGATTCTCTCAAGGGCCCACTAGATCGATATTGATTTGGGCAATGAATAGAAGAGGTTTCTCAAGTCTTCCATGCCACTAAGGTAGTGTTTGCACCACAGGGGACCCCAAAAAATTTGGTAGCTTTTACATTGGTCCAGATTCCATGGTGTAGGATTTGCCACATAAGCACATACATTTTTATCTTGATGGGGAGGGGGTGCCAAAGGGATTGGAACTTAAAATCCCACCTCTAGCATGACCAGTCAAGAAACCACTTCTATTGAGCATGACATGAAAATCAACGTCCTTCTTCAATCTTGAAATTTTCTCAAGGCTATTGCCATTGTGTCATCTCAAACCCTTAGGTTGAAAAGAGTCCTAACCAATGAGGAGGCGAGTCCTCAAGCGTTCCCAACCATTAAATCTGCTCTACAATAGACACCATTCTTCATAGTCCACTCTTATGGCCGGATCAATGTCGTCCAATCTAATCCACTAACAAGTTTCTTGGTTTGAGAGGTGTTTCCACAAATGAAAGCCTTTGTTCCAAAGCTTCCTAGCTTTGTGGAGGTTCAAAGACTCGAGACTTCTAATGCCCTTGATAGGAAACCAGATGGAATCATTATGTCTAGTACTAGCTGCCCATTTCCAATCTTCATTTATTTTGATAAATTGTTTAACCTTGTTCCAACTCTTCCATAGAGAACTAGCCAAGCTTGAGCCCTTGGGAGTCATTGGAAATGGGGAGAAAAAAACGGTGAGAAGGTCGAGACCCTTCCACCCCCTAAGACGCACAAGCATAAGAGAACTCCTGTTACTAAAAATAAGGTTGGCTGAAGAGGCATCACTATTGCTCCACACTTTAATTAACCTTTTTGCCACTAACTTATTGGCCATTCCTTCAATCTCTAGAATGCCCAAACCACCTTGATCTTTTTGGTGAATGCAAGTAGTCCATTTAATTTTGGGGATACACCTTCTGTTAGGGTCACCCATCCAAAGGAAGTTCCTAAAAACTCTCTCTAGTTTGAAGATATCTTGGTCTTTGTTGAAGAATCCCTCACAAATTTGACATACAAACAGATATAAAGACGAAGAAAGACAAAGAGACGCAGAAACAAAACATTCAGAAAATCAAGCCTTAGTGAAGGGACACATTCACGACTGTAATATAAGGTGTAGAAACTTCCAGAATTACGAGTTTGAATCTCGGATCAAAATGTGTATAAGAGAGAGCATAGAACCGGAATAGATGAGAAGAGAAGAAGTGAGAATAAGAGAGCACATATAGAAACTGAGAATAGTGATATAGAAGACGCCAGAGATCGCGTATGTAGAGATGAATAATAGAACCTGAATTGTCGGGTATTCATCTAAGAGAGATGGTAAGGAATAACTACTCAGAGTAGGAGAGTTTTCCATAGCTATGAGCAAAGTGAGGCCAAGCTATTTTTGTACACATCTTCTCTAATAGAAAACACATGTTCATGTGGAAGATTGAGCGCATTCTTCGTATGTGAAGAAATCTGAGTAATTTCATGTTACTGTGAAAGTTAGTTAACAGTTACAGTTTTCTCAGTAAACATTTTCCGGTACTTGGGAGAGTTAGATCTCGTAACACAGTGTAAAGTTTTTCATGAGTGATAGCTCATCTTGAAGCTAGGATTCTCAACTATAAGTTGATCAAAAGAGTTTTGTGAAACGGGACATGTACATAGTACAAAGTCTGACCGTAAAAGGCATCCTGAACTCGTGAAGGTTTTTCTTAAACTTCAGAAAGAGTTCAATTACTAAAGGAAGCTCAGGTATTACTTCTTTACTTCATCAATGATCATTTGAAGTAATCACAAATAGAATTGCAATTGATTCCGGTAAGATTCCGGTAAGTTTACGGTGACAGTCCGGTAACAGTCCAGTGAAGTTTCGATGAAATTCTGGTGAGTTCAAAACATAGTTTTGACAGAGTTAAGTAACGGAAAGATTATTTAACTGTAAGCAAACACAGTAGTGTAAAGTCTTAAGTAAATCAGTTCAAAATTGAAGCTTGAAGGAAACACGAAGCTTTCTATAAAGTGAATTTTCAGTTTTCACTAAATAGAGTTATAAAGTTTTCAGTTTCAGAAGGTTGCTAAGCTACTGATGATTATAGAGGTTTTCTAATATCACTCTAGCTTAGTTCTAGTTGAGTCATGGCAATTTTCCGTAGTCTTCTTAGTGAACAAGCTTTTGTCACGACATCAACAAGTGGTATCAGAGCAGAAAGGTTCTGAAGAGTAGAAAAGATTTCTTAGAAGTAGAAACGGAAGTAAAGATACAAGAGAATTCGAAGAACTTTCACAAGGAAGGTGAAAGCTGAAGTGATCAACAACAAACCGCATCAAGAAACGTTCCGAAGTAATTCTCAAGGGTAAAGGTTTGTAAAAGGTAAAACCTTTTAACATTACACTCACCGAAAGTAACAGAATCAAGAAGATTATGGTAGATCATATCTCTATCGACCAATTGGACAGAGATAATTATCCCGCATGGGTAATGCGCATGGAAACTTTACTTATGAGTAAAGACTTAATGATATATTTGTCAGGAGAAGAAAAGAAGCCGAATTTTGAAGACGACAGTCAACCGAAGAAAGAAGAATTAGAAGCCTTGAAGCTGTGGCAGAAGAAAGATGCAACGGCAAGAGCTTATATCTACAATACAGTTACAGATCATCTACTACCGCACATTAGAGGTCTGGAGAAAGTGGAAGATATATGGAGTGCTTTGGGAAGTGCAAGAAAACGATCATCGCTTCACTAAACACTAGGGGGCTAACATCCCACAAGAGCCACCATCATTGGTCAATGGCTCCGTGACATAGGCTTAAACCCGGACTTCATCTGTCTTCAGGAGATCAAAATTGAAGGAGAAGACCTCACAGTCCCATGTGTGGTTTTCCACAACCCATCAGCGTGGTTCTGGCGGAACTGCCATTGGTATCAATCACCTCTAGGCTAATAAGCTTGACTACACAAGTGAAGACAGAAACCATAGGTGGTTGGCGGTTACATTCAGCACCCCCTTCCAATTCTCCCTAATTTCTATGTATGCTCCAAACGAGGGTGCTACAAGGATCGATACTTGGTCCTCCTTGGACTTGTTTTCTCATAATTTCATGATTTGTGGTGACTTGAATATGGTGGAGGACCCCTCTGATAGGTGGAACAACAAGGGTCGTATCATTGATGGCCAAGAGAAAGACACATGGGACCAAACCAAACTATTTCTGGATCTGTCGAAGTCAAGGACCCAAATGGCTTTTCTTGGTCCAATCTTCAATTGGGTGAGGACTTGAGGAAAGCGAGACTCGACAAAAGATACATTTTGCAGAATCGCGTCCATCAATGGGGTCCTCCCACCCTAATGCAATGTATCGACCTCACCATCTCAGACCATTACCCAATGGTGCTCACCTTCTCCCCTCCATCTAAAAGTTGCAAGGCTCCTTGGTTTCATGCTAGCCGATTAGTCTTTTCTCTCCCTTCTATCCGCCATGGAATCACTACTGCGTGTCTTGAGGCCTTTGTCGTCTACACCTCTCCAGCCAATTGGCAGAAACGCAGTGGAAAAGTCTCATCAGATCTTGATTAGGACCACGAAGGCTCTCAAAACCATCCGTCGAAGACATAGAGAAAACCTATACCGCCGGCTTCAGAGACTCGAAGAGGAAGTTAATTAAGGGAAGATTCAATCTTAGAAGGGACTCCAAAATATCAAAGGAAGATTAAGATACGAGGAGGTGATCAAAAGGAGAAATCTTCAAATTTATTTTAAGGAATGGTGGGCTGGTAAGGCTGACAGACCTTCCAAAGAGATGTGAAATATTCTTAGAAGAAAACAAATTAAAGAGGAGATCCCGCTACTGCTTGACAAGGATGGGGAGGAATGGAAAATAGCGAAAGAAAACATCGGCATTATAGAAGCACACTTCAGGAGTCTCTTGGGTAGAGCTTGTCCCCTCTCTCCCCATAGGCGGAATTGCATGGCCAGCATCTCTCAGACTTCCTTGAATAGAATCCCATGCAACTTGAGCACTCTACTTGATGCCTCATTTCCGAACAAGAGATCCTGGAAGTTATCAATTCGCTTCCGAACAGCAAGAGCTCGGGGCCTGATGGGCTCACTAATGAGTTCTTTAAATCATTCAAACATGTGGTGGCCACCCCCTTGCGTCTTGTTTGGCTTGAGGCCCTCGAGTTCGGCGCCCTTCCCACTTGTTTGAACAATGGCATCATCAAACTTTTACATAAAAAAGGGGAGAGGAACAGAATTGAGAACTGGAGACATATCACAATGCTTCAAACCGGATATAAGATTCTTGCTAAAGTCATTGCCAACAGGATATCTTGTCATTTAGACTAGTGACTTTGCAAAGACCAAAAAGGCTTCGTTAAGGGAAGGTCAATATTGGAAGCCATCATTGATATCTGGGAAGGTCTAGACTACGCTGAAGAATCTAATCAGGACATTGTCTTCCTCAAGATTGACTTTGACAAAGCCTATGACAGATTGGAATGGGACTATATTTTACAATCGCTAAAAGACCTCAAGTGTAGTCAGAGATTCCTTAGGATGATCTCCACTCTCCTTGGAAATGCTTCAACCAAAGTCATGTCAACGGACAACTTTCAAAGGCAATCAAACTGAAACGATCCATCAGACAAGGTTGCCCATTGGCCCTGCTGCTCTTTGCCATCACCACTGAAGGACTAAGCCGACTTGTGGAGCAACAGATGGAACTTGGTCACATAAGAGGCATTACTTTGCCACATAACTCTAGGCAAATGACCATGAGGCTTTTTGCGAATGACACAAATGCCTTTGTTCACAATGACGATACCAGCTTAGAAACCTTTTGGTGGTGCCTCGACACGTTTTGCGAGGCCTCTAGATCCAGAATTAACCATATCAAGACTGCATTCAGGGCTATCAAAGGTAATCAACCCAATCTCCTCACTGTGCAAGGATGCCAAAGCATTCAATCAGGTGAGGTCGTTCACATTCTTGGTATCCCCTTGGGATTCGGTGTTACTCAGGAATAAAGGTGGGCTTGGGTCCTCGCTAGACTTAATAATAAACTTAAATACTCGAGGGGTTTACAAATCAATCTTGCTGGCCCGGCCATGGTGATCAACAGGTTCCTCATATCCTCAATCATACACTTTCTTTCCTGCTGGAGACCGAAGAATCAAGAATTAGCCAAATTAGAAAGTACTTGTAGGAACTTTCTCTGGACCGGGGACCATAACAGGAGGGGAGTGCCTAAAACCAAATGGTCCATATGCACTAGCCGAAAGAAGAATGGAGGTATGGGTATTATGGACATTGGCAGCATGGCCAAGAAACTTGCGGCTAAGTGGATGATTAAGGCGTGGGGCAACAGAGATTCCTCTTGGGCCACATTAATTTTCAGAAACACAAACGCGATTACTTTGGTAGGCTACCTTGGATGGAAAAACCTCGACATCCTCACCCTCCTATTCTCTCCGATTCGGATCTCACCCAAAGGATTGATCTTGGTAAGATCCTTGTGGTTGAGTTGGAACACATTCAAACCTCACATTAGAATTAGTGAAGATTGGAAATGGGCTGCTAGTATAAGACAAAACGACTCTAGTTGGTTCCCGATCCAAGGCATGAGAAACGTGGAGCCTTGGAATGTCTTGAGTGCCAATAGACTCTCGAATAAGGGATTCAAATTATGGAAGCACCTCTGGAAACAGAACACGAAAAGATGGGTGGACTTTGAGGACCTTGACCCTACTACTGCGGTCACATATGAGGAATGAAATGTTTTACTGAGCAGAAGCCACGCTTGGGACCAATCTAAAATCTGACTACTTATGGGACAGGACTCTCTGAACCCAATGGGCCTTAAATGGTACAATGGTAATTGCCTCTCCAAGCTTCCATATGTCAAAGATGGCAATGACATTCACATTAGTCTCAACAAGAAATGGTGTCTCAACTGGACACGACTTCGATGGGATATGAATTTTATGTCTATCTGGCACCCTCTCATTGAAAACAAAAAGTTGGTTCTCCTATGGCAAATCCTACACCATGGAATATAGAGCAATGCAAAAGCTAACAAGATCTGTGGGGTTCTGCTCTTGTGCAAGCGATGTGGCCGTAGCAAAGAGGATATTGGTCACCTATTCTTTGCTTGCCCTAAATCCCTTCGGTTATGGAAGGTCCTTGGTCGTTCTTTGGGACTCCAAGAACAAATCAATTGGAAGCAAGCCCTCATTGGTGAAGCGATCGGTTGCTCTGCGGCAGTGTGGAATGCGATTAGGGGAGAGATCCTTTGGAAGATTTGGCGAGAAAGATGTGCTCAAAACTTTGGCAATACCCCCAAGGAGTGGTCAATCGAGAAGTCCCTTTTCCTTCTCGACAAAGAATTGCTAACTGTAAGAAAACCCGTCCCTTTAGACATCACCAAGAGGTATAGTATGTCAACAATAAGCTTAAAACCAATGGGCTCCACATGATGGGGATGCAAGGTTTATCAAGCTCCTCTATAACTCCATGTAAGCCTTGCAAGGCCTACCACGAAGGCTATGGCAGATCATCGGAATGAAAATTTGTCATCAGAAATATATCAGTTGGAAGCCAGCTCTGATGGGAGATGTGATCGGTCGCTCTGCGGAACGCTCGAAACTTTGGTCGATTGAGTATTCACTATTCCTCCTTGACAAAAGGATCGCTAGTTGTAAGAAACCCCCCTTTTTTAGGAGTCATCAAGTATTCCTTTTGAACAAGAACACACTTTACCCATGTGGGCCCCGCATGAGGGCGATGAGTGGGTGACTAACCCTTTTCTTGTAAAGCCATCTACACTCTGTAAAAGCTTCCCCCGCTCTGTGGGATTCGGGGGATCCCGTGGGCACTAGTTCCCTTCTTTTGTATTTTTCCTTTATTTAATTCAAGTCCGAGAGAGTAGGCTAAGGCTGAACTTCCTTTATTTGAAAAGAAAAAAAACAATAAGCATAACCATATTTAAGCGATGTACCCATTGTCAAAATAATTCGACATGCCAAAAAAATATGATGCTTCTCTACTGTTTTTTTCTTTTAATGCACAGTGTATCTATTATATGATGGATTATATAATTCTTCGCAATATGTATGAGCCTTTCCTTCCTTTCCAATACGGCTCTTAATACCTTTCCAGTAAGCGCAGTCCCCTTGCGTGTATAATGGATCTCCCTTTCATCAACTGCATATGGCGGAGATTCCACCATAATCCCTCTGAAGTTGTCTGTGTATAGTCCCCACACTTCTTCTCCACGAAGTGTGCATGCACCACAAAAAGAAACTTGTCAAGTGATCTTCTCTATTGCTTGTTTGACTCTTCAGACAAAGTCTGTGGACCAAATTCATCTCCAACCGTTCACTAGATTTGGCATAAAAGCAACATGTGAGAAAAAGAAATCGAGGAGGAAAACAATCTACCGAACGTAGCTTACCAGCTAAACATAACTTCATAGTGCTTTTTTTTTAGTCGTCTCCTTGATCATTAAGCTTTAAAATAATCTTTGTAAAAGATAAACCTAGTCCTAGTACAGGCTCGAACCCCAGGTTTATGAGACACGTTTGCAAACCAATATGCCCCTAGGTATCTTGAGCGTATTCCCTCTCCTCGTATGCTTCCATGAATACACATAGAAGATGGAATAAATTTGAAAATGCATAATCAAGCATTATTTTCTTCTAATACATGTGACGAATGTGATCGCTCTTTCCATACTCTTGAAACCAATATATTAATTGGAAGATCACTCAGAATCTATAAAAGCTTCAATTTCTATCCCTCTTGAAAAAGCATAAACAAGACTAGGGGGAATATTTAAATTAGTAATGCTATATCCAATACCAAATACATGGTCTAAAGCTTAGCTTCCCTCTTAAGATTTTGATAGAAACAGGAGTAGATATGAATATCTCTATGAAACGCCCCCTCCAAGCATAGACGTCCACCGGATGGGACAACAATCCTATCATCTACTTCAATAAAGTAGTATCAATTTTTCAAGCCATATTTTCAATGCATGGGTAATCAAGCATCTGTGCCTATGCAACAACATGTATTGAAGCCCTATTAAATTGCACAATTTGTGTGCATATAAAAATTTATGGACATCAAAAACTTATGTTATATAAGGGCAAAGCTTATACTTTCATCTCACATACAGAACACAATCAATACATATTTCTTTGCCAATCTCTCTTGTGCGTAAGAGAATATCAATATATGCCTACATGCAAAAAAATACAGTGAATCCTTACAATGTATACTCAAACTGCATTCAAAGTCCATGTCATGGTGCATCTCGAAGGTTTATGGTTTTCGATGGTGATTCTTATGATATCAAAACGAAGATAACTTTTATACATCTTACACGCAAAGAGCATATGTGAAAATGGATGTGCATCTATGTGCAAAAAAGAAAACAAAGTGTATATAAAATATTTATGCATGCTCCAAGGTAGATAACACTAATCATGGTGCAAAATTGGAATTACGTGTTGATCGGATCTTGCGGACGCATGTACGCAGAGATAGCACAAAAACAAAATCTCACAAAAGCATAAAAATAATAGATGGAGACAAGAGAGTGGACATAAGATTAAGTAAAATCTCCCCCCACATACTCTGTTGGATGAGTCTATCAGAGTATGTGTATTTATATGTATTTCTCATTATGTCTTGAATAGAACATACATGAGGGTGGCACTTCGAAAAGTGTGCGTTTACAAAAATCTACTTTATTTACAAAATCATCGCTTATCAAGCTATCTATTACTTTCTCAAAATGTCACTTTCTGAAGCAATCTATTAGTTTTACAAAATTATCTAAAATACCATCTTTTAACTATCTTGAAAGATATCTGAATAAGTCCACATGCATTCACACCCTCATGAGTCTTCACCTATTAAATAAAAAACATAATCATATTAAAACCTTCAAGACATTGAGATCCATATAATATTCCATTATTTTATAAAGTACAACAATCACATTAAAACCTGGAAAACAATAAAATCCATATAACATTCCATAAATTATAACATGCCTCCCAGTTTAAGAGCTATTGACGTCAGTTGATATGAAAAAAATAGACATGGATGGACAGTCACATGTCCCATCATTGAAGAATCATAAGCATGTTCCATGTAAAAACATATGCATGGAATTGGAAAACTGGAATTTAATGTGATTGTTAATGATACGCAAAAATCAAATGATCATAATGTGGAGCTAATGATGTCTTATGAATCCATTTAGATTCTTCAAGTGAGTGATTTTTATATTTAACTAGATATCTATGATATTGCTTACCAGTGCATGTAGTAGTAAAATCATAATCAATTATTTTCTCTTGAAGTAAAATTCCAGCATCCTCTTGAAGTAAAGGAGGATCATCTAAAATAGGAATGAGTTGTGAAGTTCATTTAAATGATTTCAATAAACCAATATGAAAAGAATTATGTATATTCCAATGAGAAGGTATGTCTATTCTAAAATCATTCTGATTATTTTTTTGAATAATACAAAAAGATCCATAATAATGTGGTGCAAGTTAAATCTTAGGATGTTATGAAATATTTTTTTAATTTCTTTTAATTATTCGTAACCATAAAAACTCATTTTCATTAAATTGTTTAGCTACTCATTTCTTATTAACATTATGCATGCAACGTTCTTGACTCTTTTTCATGTGCACATGAACCTCATGAATTGTAGAAATATGATCTTGTGCAAAAAAATTAGCCATAGGAATATCACTTTGAGTGATAGACATGGGAGTGGGAAGCTTTTTACAATAAAAGATTTCATACGGTGCACGCTGAGTAATGGTATGTGTTGTGTTATTATATGAAAATTGTAGTAAAGGAAGTTTCTCATTCTAGTTACTTGGATTATCTAAAGAATAACAATGTAATAAATAAAAATACTAATATTCATACTTCACTTTGCCCATTACTTTCAAGATGAAATGCAGAACCAGATTCTATTTTGAAGCATAAATTTTTAAATAATGAAACCCAAAAGTGATTACAAAAATGAACATCTTGATCTGATAAAATAACTTTTGGAAAACCATGATGCGGAAAAATACATTTAATAAGTAACTTAGCAGCTTGAGGTGCAGAAAGATTTTGTTTACAAGGAATGAAATATACTTGTTTAATAAACCGATCAACAATTGTCCAAATCATATCATTATGATATGACATTGTAGGAAGACTAGTAATAAAATCCATAGATATTTGCTCCCATTGTTCGTTAGGTATGGGAAGTGGCATTAATAATCCAAATGCTTTACCATGATGCTGTTTCCCACATTGATACGCAATGCAATGGAAAACATAATGTGCAATATCCTTTTCCATATTTGGCCAAAAGAAGAGTTCTTTACATGTAGAAATAGTACTTTGTATGCCCGTATGATCCATATACAGTGGTTCATGCATCTCTTTCATGAAAAATTATTAAAAAACTTTTGTAATGCATAACTTATGTTGGAAATACAAGAATACATTATGAAAAGTCTAATGATCCTCATTAGATGGTGTGGAGTTATTGAAAGTAGTCCATGTTTGTGAAAAATACAAATCAGATGCATAAGTTGGAATCATGTCATGAAATGGATGAATATGAATAACCAAAATATTATTGATGGAAACAATATTTGTTTGTGGGGATGGGAAATGACTAAGGGCATTAGCTACTTCATCAGCTTTGCGAGGTTGATATTGAATCATGGGCTGAAAATTTTGTATGAATGAAGCCCATTTAATGTGTCTATCAAAAATCAATAGTTGATTTAATAAATGCTTAATAGCTTGTTGGTCTCTTTTGATTATAACTTCAAAAACCATAAGGCTAGGGTTCATGACTCAACAGAGAGGCTTGGGTTCGTGCTTGCAGAATTAACTTTTACCTTCATGCACGTGGAGTGTATGTATTGCATACGCTCTCTCATTGATTAGTCGCTTTTTTTGCTCATTGGCCTTGGTCGCAAGGAAGTCTTGTGATCTCCCCCGGAGGCCCGGAGGGGGGGTGATGGTGCCAATGCTACGACAACAAGGCAACCCTCAAAGCAATGTACACATCTTGGATACGTCGTAGATACCGGAAAATTCGCAAGATGTGGTAGTTTCATCTCTCAATTGCATTGCTGAGGTGAGTATCCTATGCCTAGTTCTCGACCGGATGGGTCTGAGGGTGTGAAGATTCCTTTTGGAGCTAATCAAGTAAGTGTTTCTCTTTCGCTGCTGATGCATTGATGCATTTTGTTGCCCCATTTAACAAAACTTTCGCGGACACCTTGTCTAAGGGTTTAGGGCATACTGAGGGATTCCTTCCTTCTACCGAGCGATTCCTTCCTTCCACCTGAAGGTAAGAAAACAGATGACCAATTGACTAACAAGGGCATGCCAGGTAACCTCATCAAAAGGCCTGTGAGTAAACAGATTAAAAGAAAATGCAAAAACTGTATAAATTCATTTGATGTTTTGCTTGAAGGGGTATCTAATCCTCTAGATGAAAGAGGTACTGCAATAAAGGGAAGGATTGGTTCTCCTACTCAACCCAATAGCTTGGGTTTTGAAAATGGTCAGGAAGAAGTCCGTGTCTTTGAGGTACCACAGGTTAATGATGAAGAAGGGTGGACAAGGTGTAGGGCAGAAGGAAGCTCCCTCTAGTTAGAGGCTGGCAAGCTGCTCGACTTGTGTTGCCTCCCACTTCAGGTGATGCCCTTCCTTTTCCCTCTGAAGATGGCAGGTTTGTAGTTGAACTCAATAGAATGGATGAAACTGGAATAATTGATCTACAGAATAGTGGGCTAGATGTAAAGGATTTTTCATTCAGTCAAAAAGAAAACTCAGCCCCATCAGGGCAATGGGTGTCTAGAGCAAAAAACAAAAAGACGCTAGTCCTAAACTGAAAAGAAGGGATATTCTCAAAAACTCGCTTCCTGTGAATAAGTTCACTAAAAATATCAAGAAATGATGAATGAGTTACCTTTGATTGTCTTGTCATACTTAGTGGTTTTTTATGAATAACATCAATTTTCTATCTTTCAACATTAGAGGCATTAGGGAACCTGTTCGGGCTAAGTGTGTTAACAAATGGATGTCTGATTTGTCTTTTATGCCTAAGTTCATTTGCCTCCAAGAGCTTAACCTTGGTGGCTCTAGGCTGCCTTTTCACTTTAATTGTGTTTCCAATATTCATGTCTGGTTTCATACTAACCACCCCCCATGGGAGAGGAGGTGCTGCCATAGGGGTCTCTAAGCCCCTCAGACAGTCAACATCATCAGTGGTTGGGTGTAATTCTTAACAAACCTTATGAGTGAACCATTATCAGCATCTATGCTTCCAATTGCCCTTCCCAAAGGGCCAAGTGTTGGGATGAGCTCAGTAGGCGCAAAGGCCCCATCATCCTTATGGGAGATTTCAATATGGTCACGAATTTAAAGGACAAACTTGAAAAAAGGGGGAACTCCATATCAGGGCTTGAATGGCATAGATGGATTCATCTCTCTGTTCCACTCTTGACCTGTTTGATTTATCCTCCCACTCAAGGTTTACTTCAAACAATAAACAAAAAGCTACCCAATTCTGTGATGCCCAGATTGATAGAGCTTACTGCAATTTAGCCTACCTGCAGCAGTTTAGCGAGTTTAAGTATGAGGTTGACCAATACTTGTGTATCTCTGATCACCTCCCTCTTAGGGTTACGTTCAAAAGAAACTTCCCCAGCGGGAGGGTTGGATGGCCCCACTTTGACCCTTCCCTCTTAGGCTTCCGTGTGTCTTAGAGAGGACTAAGGCTATTATAGATCACTACTTTCAGTGCCTTGCCAACCCTAGTCTTGCTTGGGCCAAAGCCATTAAAGAGATCCAGGCTCTTTTCACCTACTTTAAGAAGTTGAAAAGAGAAGCTAAAGCCATTAGAAGTCAAGCTATTGCCAAGGAAATAGATCTTCTAGCTTCCTTTGATAGCCCTATTGACGTGAACACTAGAGCTATAAAGTTGATCCATAAAAAAGGACCTAAAGAGGATTTGAAAAACTCGAGGCTGAATACCTGCCTCACTAGCATCTACAAGATCCTTGCTTCTTCTCTTGCTAGAATATTGAGCCCCATCATGATAAAAGAAGGTGAAACTTTTAGACTTCTTGGCATACCTATGGGGTTCCAAGTCTCTTTGAACCAAAGGTGGGAGTGGGTCATGGAGAGATTTAGGAAAAATAATTTTACTTGGTATGGTTGTCAATCTTCCATCTCTCACTCAGTGTTTGTGCTAAATCATTTCATTTTGCCCTCAATTTTTTATTTCTTATCTTGTTGGGTTCCCAATAAATCTCATTTCAATCAAATTTCTGAAGATCATGTTCCTCTTGGTGCAAGTCAATCAATAATTGAAGTTTTGATGAAGGTTTTGAAGTCAAGGACTGAAGAAAAGATCAAGATATGAAGCATGAAGAAAGTATATGTTCTAAGAATGAAGATATGTATACATATGTACATTAACTTAAAGTTAACTCACTTATACTTTTGTATATTTATGAGATTGTACATATTTGCCTATATATACAAGGAAAAATGTTAGGGAAAATATGAGAGAGCATGTGAATAGAGAAATTAGATGTTGTATGAGTCATTAGACACTTTAGAAGTGAGTAAGATCTATCTCATCACTCAGATGTAAAGTTTTTCAGAAATGAAGAAAAGTTGCACCCGATATTTCTGAGAGTTCTCCTTATGTGTTGAATCATCTTTTGTGAAATGTTTTTGTACAACTCTAAGTCTATAGTTGATTGACCTCTGTATAAATTTTCAGCTTCTAATTGTGATCAGGCTGAGAGAATTGTGAGTAGGAACATTCATATGTGAGGAAGTGGTGAGTGTCTTCTAAAACAGGCGGAATCTTGATGGTCAAAGATTTGATCATTTCTCAGTGCACAGTGTAAAGGTTTGTAGAAATGAGGAGCCAAAATGTAAGTTGGAAGGTAAGCCATTTATGGCTAAAAGAATTTGCATAAACGGGTTCTAGTTTGAGAGAACCAAGCTTTAGAAGTTGCAGGTGTTAAAGTCGACTCTAAAGAATTACAATTTTAGACATAGGTGATTTGTTAAGATCATTTATCAAGATGTACTGAGTCTTTTGGAATGATTTAACTTGGAGAAGGTGTGCAAACTATAGACGACACCTTGTGCAAAGTTTTATAAAAAAATGTACACATTTAATAAGTCAATGAGTGAATTATGTGCAACAGACTTTTTGTGTAGTCACCTTCTTCACAGTTTGTTCAAAATTTTGATAATTGATCATTGATCCTCTAAATTGGTGACGGTTTTGAGTTACTCTTGATATAGAGGTGCTCTAACTTCAAGATTAGCTTGTTCTTTTGGAGATTAACATTCTCCATCAGTGGTATCAGAGCACGAAGTATCAAAATTGAAGAAAGGAGGACCCCGACTGTTGCAGTCATAAAGAATTCAAAAGATTCAAAAGGTGAAATCTTGAGAGCAAAGCTTTAGAAGGAAGCCATAAGACATCAAGGAAGACAAAAGGAACTTCATTCAAAGCAAAGGTAACCTTATTCCTCATAAAGCTTGAAGGATTTAATACACAGGTGAAGAAAGGATGGGAGATTCTCTTCAGATAGAGAAACTGGATAGAGAGAACTATCCAGCATGGTCAATGAGGATGGATGCTCATCTTAAGAGCAAAGACTTGATAGGTTATATTACAGGTGAAGAAGAAAATCCTCAGTTCAAAGATCCTAGTGTTCCAACTAGGGAGGAATTATCAGATTTGAAGACTTCGATGAAGAGAAATGCTCAAGCTAGGAGCATTATCTATATGGGAGATAATGACTACTTGCTACCTCACATTAGAGGTCTTGAAAGTGCAAGTGATATATGGAATGCTTTGAAGGAGCATTTCCAAAACACCACAAAGTCAAGAAAGGCATCCTTGTGGGCAGAGTTTACCACATTCAAGAAGAAGGCCTCTCAATCCATCTCAGATTATGCAACAAAAATGAAGGACATTGCAGATGCATTAGGAGCAGTTGATGAAGATATTGAGGAAGATAAATTGGTAAGGCAAATCCTCACAGGTTTGAGAGGTGATGACAAATGGAAGCCATTTATTTTATCTACTGAAATTATCACTAGATCATTTTACTCCTGACTTAAATCAGTTGCTAGGACACATGCTAACCTTTAAGCAAGATGTCAAAGGTGAAAGTGATAAAAGTGCAGGTCAAGCAATGTATTCAAAGGATAAGAAGAAGAATAGCAAAGAGAAGCAACAAGCAAATGAAGATGAAGGTACAACTAGCCAAGCTAACTTCCTAAGAGGAAGAGGTGGTAGCAAAGGTAGAGGAAGAGGTAGAAGTAATAAAGATGGCGGCAAAGCTTGTTGGGTTTGTGGTAAGACAAATCATTTAGATAATTATTGTTGGCATAACACTCAGAATAATGGTAGATATAATCAGAACTTTAATTCAAGAGGAAGAAGTGGCAGAAATCAAAGAGGTTATTTCAGAGGTAGAGGTAGTAGAGGCTACTTTGGAAGAAATGCAAGTAGAGGATTCCAAAGCGAACAATACAACAATACCTACTACAATTATGATTCAGATCAGAAGGAGGATTCAACATTGATAATGAATGCAACTTATGAAAGACAAAGTGAAGATCAAAGAGTCTTCTACATTGACTCAAGGTGTAGCAATCACATGAGTGGCAACATAGCTTTGATGACTGATTTGGAGAATAAGGTAACTAATCATGTAGTTCAAATAGGTGACAATATAAAGCACAATGTGAAGTCAATTGGATGAGTGAAGTCCAAGGATGGAAGTACTCTCTTGAGTAAGGTTTTGTATGTTCCGACAATTCCAAAGAATCTGATAAGTGTAGGACAAAAGTTAGGTTCATTAATGAAGGAGTTTTTGTGGAAGACCCTAGCAATGGGTAGAAACAAATTGATTCAGGGAAGAAAGAAGGAAGATTATTCACATTGAAGATTCAAGGTAATGTTGTCATGCCTTGTTCACCTATGGAGGACATAAGATCTCAGAGTTAGATCTTTGGCACAAAAGGCTTGGACATTTTAATGAAAGAGGTATTAAAGATATGACTAACAATGGTTCACTGCTTGGATTGCCTAATGTTGCAGGTCAACATATGACATACAGATGTAAGGCATGTCAATTGGGTAAGGCTCATAAGCTATCTTATTCCAAGCATGGTTTTATGTATTCAGAGAAGCTTGAATTGGTACACACAGATGTGTGGGGACCATCAAAGGATTTCAGTATCAATGGGTCAAGGTATTATGTGATTTATGTTGATGATGCTACCAGATGGATTACTATCTATATGATCAAAGATAAGTCAAAGATATTCAAATTATGTTGGGAAAGATGGATGGATGCTCCAAGACACTAAGTAGGTACTGCTAAACCTACTTTGTACCAGCCCTCTTTTGCTTCAGAGTTGATACGTAGACCTTCTTAGCTTTCCAATAACACCAAAAATTTGCCTATGTACTTTGGAAGTGATGTGTGTAATGATTGAACCAAAACCGATAACTTTGAAGTTCACAAACTCAAGAAAACCATCTATTTATGTCTTGACACCTACTGAATGTTTTGCTCAGTGTGACCAGCACAGTAGAAATTGATAAAATTCCTTCTAGGGGTATTTACTAGCTTAGTAAGCTACCATTTGCAAGTGGAATGATGTAAAAAGATAAACTATGCTAAGAGAAATCAATTTAGCAAGTTTACTTATACCCCCGACTTTTTAGGAATGTAGCAGAAAATGACCAAAGTTCACCTCGACGCAGATTTTTTTGCAATGGCTGAATAGAATTACTTAAAACTTTGAAAACATGTATATGACTCTGAGCTGAATCCAACAAGCTTTGAATCACTGAATTTGGTGAAGAATTGACCGAGATATGCCCTTGCCAATTTGACAGACTTTTGAGTAGACTAACAGAGAACTCAGAGATTAATGATGTAAATGTATCTATTAATGAACACTTGTATACAATCCCATTGGCATGAACAACATTTCCTAATGGTGTAGAGAGGTGTAGGCTATAGTATAGTCCTCACACACACTCAAAATCAGTAGAATGAGGCTCGGGAATGATCTCTCTTACCTGCGACTTTTCATGTTCACTTTTATATGTAATGAGTGAAGATTTGAATTCAAATTCAAATTTTGGCTCCCTATGATCAAGCTCCTAAATGCTTGGAGATATTCCTTCAATCAAATGAGCTACTTTTTCCACGACTCACTTTGGTAGGTGATTACAAAAGATTCTAAGTCAATTTGACTTTTACAATGAGGTAATGTGGTAATTAATCACTAGCATATGTTCCTATGCTTCTTCATATATGTGTAGACTTTAATGCATCCTTTGAGCCAAATGTGTAGGCTTGCAATTTACACCAACAGCTCCCCCTCAAGCCAAAAATTTTAGCTTAAGTGTTCATCTTCAATCTTCAAGTATATCCTGCAATCCAATCATGGATTTGAACCTGCAAAGTCTTGTTCCATCCAAATCTTTAGTCAACAAATCTGCACATTGCATGTTGGTTGATACATAGGTAAGTTGAATATCCTTGCTTATCAACTTCTCTCTCACATAATGGTAATGGACCTCTATGTGTTTGGTCCTAGCATGAGAATTAGGATTAGCTGCAAGGTGAAGAGAACTTGTATTATCTCCAAAGATTATTGGAGACCTAGTATATAAGCCCAATTCTATATACAAAAGCTTAATCCAAATTGCTTCTTGTGTGGCATTGTGGCATTAGCCAGTCCTTTATACTCTGCCTCTGTGGAAGACAAAGCAACAGTAGGTTGCTTCTTTGAAGACCATGAAATTGGTTTGTCACCTGCAAAGGAAATATACCCAGAAGTGCTCCTCCTATCATCCTTGCATCCTGCCCAATCTGCATCTGAATAAATTTTGATATCAATATCTGAAGTGTAAGGGAAATACAAACCATGGTTCTGTGTACCCTTCAGATACTTCAAGATTCTCTTGGCAACCTCTAAGTGAGGTATCCTTGGCTTGTGCATAAATTGACTTAGCACACTTACTCCATATGCAATATCAATTCTTGTAAGAGTAGCATAGTTCAAGCTACCCACCATACTTTGATAACCTGTTATGTCTTTGACTTCATCACCTTCATGGGCACTTAGCTTTAGGTTTACTTCCATTGGAGTACTTGTTACTTTAGCATCCTGCAAGTGAAACTTCTTCATGTCCTGTATATACTTTTTCTGAGTAATGTATATCCCTGAATTAGTTTAGACTAATTCAAGTCCCAAAAAATACTTCAATAAACCAAGATCATTGATCTTGAACTCTTTCATCATCTGTCTCTTGATATCCTTGATTCCATTGACATCATTACCTGTAATGATGATGTCATCAACATAAACATAGAGATATATTGCCTTGCTCATGACAAAACCTTGGTCTTGGAGGTATGTAGTTAGCCTGTAATTCCATGCCCTAGGTGTCTGCTTCAATCCATATAAAGCCTTGTTTAATTTGCAAACATAAGTTACCTTCTTAGGGTCCTCATAGCTAGGAGGTTGTGACATATAAACTTCTTCTGAAATCCATCCATTCAAGAAAGCATTCTTGACATCCAATTGGTACATGTTCCAATTCTTTGATGCAGCCACACTTACCAACACTCTGATTGTTGGCATCTTGGCCACAGGAGAAAATGTCTCTTCATAGTCAATGCCTTGGGTTTGTGCAAAACCCTTGGCTACCAATCTGGCTTTGTACCTATTAATTGTTCCATCAGAGTTTCTTTTCAACTTATAGATCCATCTGGATCCTATTACCTTCATGGAGTCCTTCTTAGGTACTAACTCCCATGTGTCACTCTCCTTGAGTGCTTCAATCTCCTCATCCATAGCTTCTTTCCATTCTGATTTGGTTATTTCTTCTTCATATGATCCTAGTTCTTCATTTGACAAATCCTTGGCAAGATAAACAGAATGTTTAGTAACAAGAGATGTATCATACCCATATCTGATAGGTTTCTTGCTTTCTCTTTGAGATCTTCTGATTGATTGAGTTGAAGATTCAGGTACGTCTTCAAGCTTCTTCATCTTCATTTTGCCCTTTGACTTCCATGCCTTGAATTCTTCAAGGTTGATAGTGTCTTCATCATCTGAACTTGATTCTTCATTCTGAGTAGGTTCCTCCTTTGCAAGTTTTGGAAATTCCTCTTCCAAATCATAGGGTAGTTTAACTTTCCTGCATTCATTCTCATACCAAGAATCATTTTCATCAAAGATAACATCTCTGCTTACCATAAATCCCTTATTGGTAGGATTATAAAACCTGTAAGCTTTTTTATTTAAATCATACCCAATAAAAATGCATTTTTTAGCCTTTCGGTCTAGCTTACCTCTTATCTGAGAAGGAATGTGCACATATGCTACACATCCAAATATTTTGCAGTGATCTAATGATGGTCTCTTACAATGCCATGCTTCATAGGGTGTCATACCATCAAGTGACTTAGATGGTAACCTATTTATGAGGTAAGTGGCAATAGAAACACTCTCTGCCCATAGATAGTTAGGTAACTTCTTTTCATTAAGCATAGATCTAGCTGTCTCAACAATTAACCTATTTCTTCTCTCAGCTACCCCATTCTGTTCAGGAGAGTACCTTGTGGTTATCTCTCTTTTGATGCCTCTGTCCTGCAAGAAGTCTTCAAACTCATTGGAGAAGTACTCACCTCCTCCATCTGACCTTAGCCTCTTCAAATTTCTTCATGTCTGGTTTTCAACTAATGCAAGATATTTCTTAAAACAATTAAATACCTCATCCTTGTGCTTCATGAAGTATAATACAGTCCATCTGCTATAATCATCAATGAAAGACACATAGTACCTTGATCTTGAGACTGAGGGGTCTTTGCTAGGTCCCCAAACATCTGTGTGTACAAGCTCTAGGTAGTCTTCATGCATGTATCCTTTCTTGGAGAAGGGTAACCTATGAGACTTACCAAATTGACAAGCACCACACTTGTAAATCATATGTTGCTTGGATACATTAGGTATCCCAAGCACACATTGGTCCCTTCACATTTGTTTCAAGGTTCTTTCTCCTATGTGCTCTAACCTTTTGTGCCAAATCTCAAGCTCTGAAAGTGTTTGATCTTTATAACTGTATAGTGCAATATTCTTTGTATCTTCCAAATCAAAAGTGAAAAGTCTACCTGATTTTTCTCCTTTAGCAATCCTCTTGAACCCATGTCTTGGGTCTTCCACAAATGCTCCATATTGATTGAATCTGACCTGCAAACCTTTCTCCACAATCTGACCAACACTCATCAAATTTCTGGTAATGGTTGGTACATAGAGTACCCTGCTCAACAAATTCTGATTACCATCACAAGTCTTAACATTTCCAACTTTAACTACTGAATGCTTTGTATCATCACGTGTTTGGACTTGATGTTTACCTTTTGGTTCCTCAAGATCAAAGAGTAGTGCCACATTGCTAGCCACATGATTTGAGCACCCTGAGTCAATGTAGAATAGGTGATCATCATTTGTACCTAACTTTGAAGTCATGTTCATGATCAGAAGAGAGTCATCCTGCTCCTCTGTGTAGTTGTTGTAGTCCTTTCTGGTTTTGAATCCTCCTTGGTAGTTGCCATTATAATTGTTGTTGTAATTGTTGTTGTAATTGTTGTTGTAATTGTTGTTGTGGCCTTAGTGATGGTTGAACCTTCCTCTTGACTGTGAGTATCCACCTCTTTGGTAGCGTCTTCCTCTCTGATTTTTGTAATTCCTGAAACACTCATCTATAGTATGATTTGATAAACCACAAATGTTGCATGGTGATGAGTTATAGGGTCTCCCCCTACCTTGCTTACCTCCTCTGGCCCTTCCTCTCGAAGATCTACCTCTCCCTGCATAGTTGGCTTGGGAGGTAGAGCCTTCATCTTCCATTTTTTTGCTCTTGCCTTTATCCTTAGACTTCTTATCAGTGTATAGGGCAGAAGAGTTATTACCTTTGGATGTATCTCCATTTTTGGTGAGCTTTGCTTCATGTGTAAATAATTGTCCCATGAGTGTTGTAAGATCTGGAGTGTGCATGTCCATGTAGAGATCCATTGCAGTGGTGAAGCTTTCCCATTTTTCATCAGCCTTGATTCCATTGATCACTTGCCTTACAATTTTTTCTTCTTCAATCTCTTCTCCTATGCTTGCTAACTGATCTGCAACATCTTTGATCCTGGTCACAAATTCTGAAACAGCTTGCTTAGGTTGCTTCCTTAGTGTTGTGAATTCAATCCACAACTGATTTTTCCTAGCCCTTGTATTGGAGGAAAAATATGATGACAAGGTTTCCCAAGTTTCTTGGGATGTCTTACAATTTCTGATATGTGGCAAAAGAAAGTCAGAGATAGAGTTGAGTAAATAAGACCTTGCCAATGCATCCTTAGCACACCATGTGTTGAGTTTTTCTTGTTCTTCCTTGGTTGGCAATCCTCTTGCTTTGAATGAGGGCAATTCCTCATCTCCTGAGATGTATCCATAGAGACTCCTTCCTTGTAGGTAGGTCTTCATCCTTAGAGACCAAGCTTGATAGTTGTTCCTGTCCAATTTATCAATAAATGAAGGAAAACCATCTCCCATTTTACCTCTATTGCTCTGATACCACTGTTGGGAAAGATGGATGGATGCTCCAAGAGACTGAGTAGGTACTGCTAAACCTGCTTTGTACCAGTGCTATTTTGCTTCAAAGATGATAAGTAGAGCTTCTTAGCTTTCCAATAACACCAAAAATTGGCCTATGTACTTTGGAAGTGATGTGTGTAATGATTGAACCAAAACAGATAACTTTGAAGTTCACAAACTCAAGAAAACCTTCTATTTATGTCTTGACACCTGCTGAATGTTTTGCTCAGTGTGACCAGCACAATAGAAATTGATAAAATTCTTTCTAAGGGTATTTAATTAGCTTAGTAAGCTACCATTTGCAAGTGGAATGATGTAAAAAGATTAACTATGCTAAGACAAATCAATTTAGCAAGTTTAGTTATACCCCCGACTTTTTAGGACTATAGCAGAAAATGACCAGAGTTCACCTCGACGCAGATTTCTCTGCAATGGCTGAATAGAATTACTTCAAACTCTGACAGAATGTAGATGACGTTGCGATGAATCCAACAAGCTTTGAATCACTGAATTTGGTGAAGAATTGACTGAGATATGCCCTTGACAAGTTGACAGACTTTTGAGTAGACTAACAGAGAACTCAGAGATTAATGATGTAAATGTATCTATTAATGAACACTTGTATACAATCCCATTGGCATGCACAACATTGCCTAATGGTGTAGAGAGGTGTAGGCTATAGTATAGTCCTCACACACACACACTCAAAATCAGGAGAATGAGGCTCCGAAATGATCTCTCTTACCCGCGACTTTTCATGTTCACTTTTATATGTAATGAGTAACGATTTGAATTCAAATTCAAATTTTGGCTCCCTATGATCAAGATCCTAAATGCTTGGAGATATTCCTTCAATCAAATGAGCTACTTTTTCCACGACTCACTTTGATAGGTGATTACAAAAGATTCTAAGTCAATTTGACTTTTACAATGAGGTAATGTGGTAATTAATCACTAGCATATGTTCCTATGCTTCTTCATATATGTGTAGACTTTAATGCATCCTTTGAGCCAAATGTGTAGGCTTGCAGTTTACACCAACCTTCAATACATTCAAACATTATCATGTGTATGTAGAGAGAATTACAGGTCAAAAGTTGAAGAGACTAAGGTGAGATGGAGGGGGAGAGTATTTCTCTAATGAGTTTAGTGATTACTTGTGGAATGCAGGCATAAAAAGGGAAATTACTTGCAGGTACTCTCCTCAACAAAATGGTGTAGTAGAAAGGAGGAATAGAACTCTTGTTGAGTTTGCAAGATCCATGATGAAGGAGAAAAATTGCCCAAATTATTTGTGGGCTGAGGCTGTAAATACAGCCACATATTTGGTCAATAGATTACCATGTAAAGCCTTACAGGGTATGACACCATATGAGGCATGGTGGGGTAAGAGACCTACTCTAGACCATTGCAAAGTATTTGGATGTTTGGCATATGCATATGTGCCATCTCAATTGAGGCATAAATTGGAACCTAAAGCTGAAAAGTATGTGTTTATTGGATATGATGATAAGCAGATGGAATATAGGTTGTGGAGTCCATTCACAAAACAATTCCTTGTGTCTAAGGATGTTACATTTGATGAGAAAGGTACTTGATATGCAGGTACACTTAATGTTCATGCAGGTGATGAAGAAATTGTGAATCAAAAGAAAGGTAAATCAAAGGTTCAGATATTTGATGAAGAGGAGAACAATGAAGTACATGTTGAAGTTGAAGAAGTGCCAAGGTTTGATCCAGAATGTGATGAACCAGAAACCTCAAGAAGTGGAGAACTCAGAAGGTCATCAAGACACAAATGGAAGCCTACAAGGTATAGCTATGACACTTCTTTTTTGGCTACCAAAGATTATGCTTATATGATAAAGGTAGATGAAGACCCTTGTACATATGAAGAGGCGAAAGGTAAGGAGAATTGGGAGAAAATTATGCAGGAAGAGTGTGATGCATTGATGGAGAATCAGACATGGGATTTGGTTCCTAACCAAATAGTCAGAAAATCATTGGATGCAAAACACGTGCATGAGAAAGTGCATGTTTAAGTTTCCCAAAAGATTGATGTTGTGCTAATCCCCATGGAAATTTTAACATTTTTTTCAATAATAATGTGAGTGGAGCTGCTAGATAAGAAAAACCTTTTACAAACTTCCTATAAAAAGTAGCTAACCTGAGAAAAGAGCATACATCATTTACAGATTGAGGTACGGGCCATTCTTCAATTATTTTGATTTTCTTGGGATCTACATGAATGCCTTGACTAGAAACAATATGGTCTAGATACTTAATTTGTTTTGGAAGAAAGAACTCTTTTAAGGATTGGCATAAAGTTTGTTTTTGCATACAAAATTAAAGACAATTGCTAAATGATTCTCATGGTCATCGTCATTCTCACTGTAGACAAGTATGTCATCAAACAAAACAAGGACAAAAGCTTGTTAATCAAGAAAAATGTTATTCATCATACGTGCAAATGTAACAAGTGCATTGGGGAGCCCAAAAGGCATTACCATGAATTCAAAGTGACTAGTTTCAGTTCTGAAGGCAGTCTTATGAATTTCATTTTGTGTCATTTGTATCTTATGATACCGAGATTTAAGATCAATGTTTCTCAAAACATGTGCTCCACAAAGTTTATCTAGCAAATCATCTATCCTATAAACTTAAACCTCAATATGTGTGTATGATAATCAATGCATGGATTAATATGATGATGAAAAGGCATACCAAGTATAACATCACAAGACTGTAAAGGACCAATTAAGAATGTGCATTCATTGTTGTATCAATGTATAGAAATCTGAACATTATGCACTTCACTTGTAACATTAACTTAACTTTATACATAGAAGATTTTAGCTTTACTTGGAGATCTTGCACTAGTGTGTAAGAAATAAAATCATGAGAACTATCATCATCATGTATAATAGTAATAACTTTACCATTAATAGTACCTTGCATGCAAAGTAAAGAATGAATAGAAATTTCATTAGCCAAGGTACAATGCTTCTTCAGTCCAATCAGGTTGATATCTTCCTGAACTGCGTCCATGTTGTGTGCTTGAGCTCCGACGGGCTTCATAATGTTAGTTCGGAACCTAGATTTCGCTTTAGTATGAACAAACTTACCAAAATGCGAGAAAATGATACGGGGCCTCTTTTGTTGAGCATCCATCATTGTAGTGTGAAGGGTTGAAGGTAATGTAGGTTGTAAAGGGTTTGTCTTGGGTATTGGTGAGAAACTAGATTGAGGAGGGCATTGAAACGTGAAAAGTAGGGGAAGATAAAGTAGTGAAAGGATGCTTGAAAGGAGAATTGGGCTTGATTGGTTCTTGTCATTGGCGTGTTTGTTAAACTCCTTCGCAACATCATGTGCAAAAGAAATACCTTCATAGAGGTGTTGAGATATCAAGCTCAACATGTGATGATCCAGGATGATACATATCACATTTTCATTTCTCTAGCATGTACAGTGGTCACGCCAGTATATGTCAGGGACACTTCATTGAGCTTTATTAGATTTATCTAGTGAGAGTGATGACACATTTGTTTCCTGCTAGCTCACTTATTTGAGGACATAGCGAGCACTTCTCTTGAGTTGATGCATGTTGACTTGTGTGGAAAAATGCCTACAAAAGCCTTGGGAGGATCTTCCTACTTCATGTTACTCGTCGAGGACTATAGTAGGAAGATGTGTGTGTACTTTTTTTGTGATAAGGCTCAAGCTTTTGGTAAGTTTAAAGAATGGCTTCAGCTGGTTGAAACTCAAACAGGGAAAAAGATGAAGAAGTTCAAGACGCATGGTGGCACTGAGTTCATATCAAAAAAATTTGAAGATTTCGATAAGGGCAAAGGAATCAAGCATGAACTCACAACGGTGCATAGTCCTCAAGAGAACGGTGTTGCTAAATGTCTAAATTGAACCATCATGGAAATGACAAGGTGCATGTTGAAGGGCAAAGGTCTACCTAATCATTTTCGGGTAGAGGTAATAAACACGCTTGTTTACATCCTGAATCATAGCTACACTAAGAAACTTGATTCTGTTTGGAAGTGAGTGTTATGTACACAGTCCGAAAAAAGAGAGAAACAAGATTCAACCAAAAAGCACCAAATGTATCTTCTTACGGTACTCTAAAGAGAAGAAAACTTACAAGTTTTATGATTCGGAGGCAAATAAGTGTTACCGTTAGTGTCCATGTGAAAGGCCAAATGGCCACCGGACACTTCTTGGTATATGTTCTTTAATGAAATATATAGTGGCCTGGTCAGTCACAGACTGTAAGTTCGACCGCATTTGTAAGACCTAAGAAGTCTGTCTTCGTGCTCCTTGTATACTGCGTTTTGTGCGTATTGTACAGCCTCTGTGCGGAGGCGGCGACCAAGGCATAGACCTTGGCATACCTTGTCATCCGAGTCACCGAAGTCACCGTTGGCGCCGTTGGCTGCGCGCGAGGGAGGACCTCAACGATCAAGGAATATAGAGGTTCCCGGTACTTCCCGGGAGGTCACCCATCCCAGTACTGTTCCCCCCAGAGCTCGCTTAACCGTGGCAATCTCTTGCCACTAAGCTACACTCTTGTGGTGTTTGAAGAAGGGGAAAGACTAAGGTTGACATTACCTTGAACAAGTTTTGGTCCCTCAAAGCTTCATTTTTGCTTTTAAAGCCTATTTTTGAAGCAATTTTGGGGTGTTTTTGGAGCCATTTCGGAGTACTTTCACACGTAGTTCTCTTCACACAGGTCCAAGAACATCAAGAAGAGTGTTCCTTGTACTTCTCAGACAATAAATATCAACCTTTGGGGCTGTATTTTCAGCCACACTCGTAAATCTACAGGTTTCTCGAGGGGTTTTCAGTTTTGGTGGGAGCAGTCGCTGCAAATTTATGCAGGTTTTTTAAAGCCTAAAACATCAGAGGTGACAGACACTTGCAGGTGTTATTGGCTAGTTTTTGGGCTGTGTATTCAGCCTTTCAGTGTCATTTTACTGCATATATTGAGCACATACACACCATGTACGCTTCTGTGGATACCGCTTATGTACGTCCATGTGGGCATTGATATGGCGGTTACGTTCTTTGCATAAAGCCTTTTACGTTTGATAAAGAGGGTCGTGGTGAGGTTTTCTTAACTGGGAGACACCCAGATGTCGGGGTCTCTTCGGTGATGCAGGTGGAAGACTTACCCAGCCTCGCCATAGGAGATGTATGATAGTTGTTCATAGGTGCTCGATAAGCCTAGTTGGCTTCTATTGGGTAACTGATTATATGCAGTGGAGTCAGTGATTCACTATGCAGGTAGACATGTCAGTACTTGCAGTTTTATGATACTTTGACACTGGTCATATGCTAATATTGCAGAGGATACTCTGGCAAAATTTTTCCAGATTTCTGGTTTAGTCAACTATATAGTGGTCGATTTACTCCTTGATACACTTATTTGTTGGTGTTTGGACTCTTCTAGCTCCATTATCATTCTATTCCGTTCTCTACGATCATGGCATCAGAGGTCTCAGGCACATCCGGTGGATCAGGGTCTAGTGCTAGCGTTCCGAGGAGGAGCTATAACTTGCAGGGCAAAGACCATTTTGAGATCCGAAAATTTGATGGCACAAACTTTGCTCTATGGAAGAATCAGATTAAAGATGTGCTGATTCAAAGAAGGCAATGGAAGCCAGTAAATGGGATTTCAAAGAAGCCTGCTGACATGGATGAAGATGATTGGGATGAGTTAGATGAAATGGCCAGGTCTACCATTCGCTTGCACCTAGCAGATAATGTTTACTTTACAGTATTAGACTGTGAAAGTGCAGAGGAGCTTTGGAAGAAGTTATGCAATACATATGAAAAAGAGACGGCATCAAATAAAGTATATCTGATGAGAAAATTATACGACCTTCGTATGAAGGACACAGATAGTGTTGCTGCTCATCTAAATGAGTTTGATGCCATATTCTCCTAGTTACAGGCTCAGAAAATGGATATGGACAATGAAATGAAAGCAGTATTGCTATTATGCACCCTGCCATCATCATGGGATACATTTTGCACAGCTATTAGCAATAGTGCACCAGGTGGTAAACTCGTCTATGATGACATATGTGGAGCACTCTTGAGTGAGGAGATTCGTAGAAAATCTATGGTTGGCACTCAGAGTGGAGATGCATATAATGTTCGTGATTCTTACCAAGGAAAGAATCAACAACGTGGCAGGAGCAAGAACAAGGAAAAGAATGGTCAACGGAATAAGAGCAGAAGTAAATCAAGGAAGAGGGATATTGAATGCCATTATTGTCATAAGAAAGGACACATGAAGAAAGACTGTTATGCATTAAAGAATGCTAAAGGTAAAGGACAGAATGTTGATGGGCATGTTAAACAGTTACCTGCACCATCTACTTCGACTGTGAAGATTGAAGAAATTAATGCTATTTCTGATGATGCTGATGTGTTGACACTTGATAGTACTGTGCCATCTGAGGCACTTATGGCTGATTCTCTTTCCCACACCTGGCTGCTAGATTCTGGTGCTTCTTTCCATGTGACACCACATAGAGAATGGTTCTCTAATTATGCAGCAAAGTCTCTTGGTACCGTGAGACTTGGTGACTCTTACCAGTGTGATGTTGTGGGGATTGGAGATGTGGTTGTGCAGTTCATTGACGGTTCAAAATTTACTATGCATAATGTACGCCATGTACCTCAGTTATCACGCAGTTTGATGTCAGTTGGTCAACTTGATGACCTTGGTTACAAGGTGGTCTTCTATGCTCAGTCCTTTCGTATATCAAAGGGCAATATGGTTATTGCAAAAGGAAGGAAAGTTGGCTCACTTTACCCTTTATTTGTATCACAGAAAGAACACTTGTTAGCTGTTACTGAACAGCCTATGGCTTGTATTTGGCATGGTTGTTTGGGCCATATATCTCGTAGTGGAATGGAAAATCTTTCTCGTTTTGGCTACTTACCTGTGTTATCTTTCTCTGATTTTTCATTTTGTGAGCATTGTCAATATGGAAAGCAAACCAGAAATGTGCATAAAACGCACATTGACTCTTCAATTCAGCCTTTAGATCTTGTTCATACAGATGTGTGTGGTCCTATGCCCACTAGGTCCTTAGGTGGTTCTCTTTACTTTGTCACTTTCATAGATGATGCTACTAGAAAAGTCTGGGTATATCCTATCAAATCGAAGGATGATGTATTCCCTACTTTCAGAAAATGGCTTGCTTCAGTTGAGACTGAAAAAGGAACTAAGCTTAAGGCTTTACGTTCAGATAATGGGGGTGAGTATACCTCACATGAATTCAGCTTTTTCTGTCAGTGTAGAGGGATTCGTAGAGAGTTTACAGCTCCTTATACCCCAGTACAGAATGGTGTAGCTGAGAGGATGAATAGAACTATTCAAGATAGAGTAGTCTCTATGTTGCATCATGCAAACCTCTCACAAGGTTTTTGGGCAGAAGCAGTATTGACTGCAGTTCATGTGATTAACCTTTCACCTAGTACTGCCAAAGGTCTGAAAGTGGCACAAGAGTTATGGACAGGGAAACCACCATATTATGATCATCTTCGAGTTTTTGGGTGTGAAGCATATGTTCATATACCCAAGAATCTTAGACAGAAGTTGGACCATAAGTCAAAGAAATGCATTTTTCTTGGATATGGTCGAGAAGGACAATTTGGATATCGCTTATGGGATCCTGAAACACGGTCAGTGATCAGAAGTAGTGATGTCATTTTTAATGAGTCTAAGATGCATAAACAGCCGATTAAGGAGGTTGAAGTGAGAAGAGTGGTGTTTGAGGATACTAGTCCTCCGATTAGCATGCATAAAAATGCTGCACATAGGGATGTTCAAGAGAATGTCCATTCAGATCAGTCTGCACATGTTCCTGTTCAGCAACCATTGAGACGTTCTGCACGTGTCTCATATCCACCTGATAGATATGTTCCAGGTTTGGATTTTGTTATGCTAACAGATGCCGATGAGCCCTCTTGCTACAAAGAGGCTATGCAGACAGAGGATCATGTCAAGTGGGAGCGTGCCATGAAGAGTGAGTTGGATTCTATTCACAAGAATGGTACTTGGGACTTAGTACCTTTGCCAAAGGGCAGGAAAGCTTTACCATGTAAATGGGTATATAAGCTGAAATTCACATCAGATAGTGCTTCTCCAAAATATAAAGCACGACTTGTTGCAAAGGGTTTTAAGCAACAACATGGTGTTGATTTTGAGGAAATCTTCTCTCCAGTGGTCAAGATGACTACTTTGCGCATGTTGCTTGGATTCGTTGCAATGGAGGACTTAGAGCTAGTCCAAATGGATATGAAAACAGCTTTCTTGCATGGAGATCTTACAGATGAGATCTATATGGAACAACCGGAGGGTTATGTAGTTCCTGGCAAGGAAAGTCTAGTTTGTAAGCTCAAGAAGAGCTTGTATGGACTTAAACAGTCTCCTAGACAATGGTACCAAAAGTTTGATGCTTTTATGAAGTCCCAAGGCTATTCTCGGAGCAATGAGGATCATTGTCTCTACACAAAGAGATGTTCTGATGGCAGCTTGATATGCTTGATACTTTACGTCGATGATATGTTGATTGCTGGGAAGTCCTCTTATGATTTGTCAATTCTCAAAAAGAAGTTGAGTCAGACATTTGATATGAAGGATTTGGGGGATGCCAAACATATTCTTGGCATGCGCATTACTCGTAATAGGAGTAAAAGATGCATATACTTGTCTCAAAGTGAGTACATATCCAAAGTACTTCATCGATTCAATATGCAGGGTGGAAAGGCATTGAGTACACCTTTACCCACATATGTGAAATTGAGCAAGGATGACTGCCCCAAATCAGATGAGGAAAAGGAATTCATGACCAAAATTCCCTATCAGTCTGCTGTTGGTAGTCTCATGTATGCTATGGTAGCTACGAGACCAGACATTGCATTTGCAGTGGGAGTTGTGAGCAGATATATGTCTAATCCTGGCAAGAAACATTGGGAAGCGGTCAAAATGATCTTGAGATATCTGAGTGGCACTAAGGACAAGTGTCTATGCTTAGGTAGAGGGAAAGCATCCATTATTGGTTACACAGATTCTGACTATGCTGGTTGTGTAGACAATCGTAAGTCTACATCAGGGTACATTTTTCATTTTGCTGGAGGTGCTATCTCTTGGAGATCTCGTCTTCAAGAATGTACAGCTGTTTCCACCACAGAAGCAGAGTATGTTGCAGCAAGTGAGGCATGTAAGGAAGCATTGTGGCTTTCTCGTCTTGCTTGCGATATGGGTTTGCCTCAGCATGTACCTCACTTGCTCAGTGATAGTCAGAGTGCCATTGCTTTGGCTAAGAATCCAGTCTATCATGCAAAGACCAAGCACATTGAGGTGAGGTATCACTTCATTAGAGATTGCTTAGCCACTGAGAGCATTATTCTTGAGAAGGTTCACACTCGAGATAATGCTGCAGATGCTTTGACTAAAGCTCTACCACATGATATCTTTCGACACTGTTGTCACTTGATGGGGGTTACTTGATTCTTGATCTTACACAGTCACTTGTATACTGTGTAACATGCCCATCAGGTGGGAGGTATAGTTTGTATACTTACACTCAGGTATTCTTTATCATTCTTTCTTTTTTCTCCCATAGTTACTCTGGCCATATTTGCCTTTAGTGGGAGATTGTTACCGTTAGTGTCCATGTGAAAGGCCAAATGGCCACCGGACACTTCTTTGTATATGTTCTTTAATAAAACATATAGTGGTCTGGTCAGTCACAGACTGTAAGTTCGACCGCATTTGTAAGACCTAAGAAGTCTGTCTTCGTGCTCCTTGTATACTGCGTTTTGTGCGTATTGTACAGCCTCTGTGCGGAGTATTGAGCGTGGTGTCAGGAGTTCGTTTTTCTACTCCGAGCATATCGTCGTGGAGCTCTTGAGAAGGAGAGTGCAGTGTGGTGCATCGCCATCCAAATACATCAATAAGATCATAGTGAATCTCGATGTGGTGTTCAAGGAGGAGCAACTGCATGCGATGGAAGAAGAAAAGAAAGCTTCCACTCTATTAACAAATGAAGAAGTAGTCCACTATGAGCATGACCCAAGATCTAGCCCTTCTATGGAAGACAAGGAAACATCATCCTCGTATGCTGAAACTGAAAGCCACCAACCTGTTGTCACTCAAGTAGAAAAACCATTACCACGGTGGGTGAGGCAGCTCTATGATTCTAGAAATCCCATCCCATAGTCAACTGAACAGATTGTGGATGGTCCACGGCAATCATAGAGGATAAAGGAATAGAGATGGAGAGAGGCCCATATTGTAAACTTAGCATTGATGGCTGAGATTACTGACAAGCAAGAAAATGAGCCGACAAGTGTGGAAGAAGCACTCCAAAATCCAGATTGGAGAACTACAATGCAAACAGAATACAACAATATCATGAAAACTAGAACTTGGGAGCTTTTGGAGTGACCTGCAAAGCGGAAGGTCATTGGCACCAAGTGGATCTCGAAGCTAAAATACAAGGCTGATGGTGCTTTGGATAAGTATAAAGCTTGACTTGTTGCAGAGGGCTATTCCCATGCCAAAGGCATTGACTTTGGTGAGTGATTTGCCCCAACAACAAGGATGACCACTATTTGGCTAGTACTAGCTGTTGCTGCACATAAATGATGGGCACTATACCACATGGATGTCAAATCAACATTCTTGAATGGAGACCTGAAGGACGAGGTATATGTGTCCTAGACACCAGGTTTTGAGGTTTCCCATTTAAAGAACAAAGTATCTAAGCTTAAAAAGGCATTGTATGGGCTGAAACAAGCCCCGAGAGCTTGATACCAACCAATAGATAGGTATTTTTTGGATATATTATCCAAAAGATGTACTTTTGAAGCTAATTTGTATGTTCTAAAGTCAGGTCGGAAGAGAATTGTGCTTGTTATACTCTATGTAGATGACCTTCTAATCACCGAAAATGGTGATGCACTTCTCAAACAAATGAAAGATGCCTTGAGTTGAGAATTCGAAATGATGGATTTGGGGTTAATGCATTACTGCTTAGGTCTTGAAGTTTGGCATGAACCACGGAAGAACTTTATCTCACAAAAGAAGTATGTGAGGCAGGTGTCGAAAGCATTTGACATGGAGGATTGCAAAGAAATCTCTACCCTGATGGAAGACAACACAAAATCTAGAGAGAAAAGAAAGCCAAAAAGGTATGGTTATGACACCTCTTTGGTCACTAAGCATTCAACATACATAGCATTGGACTCATATTCTAATGAACCATCTACATATGAAGAGTCCAAAAAGAAGCCAAAATGGAGAAATTCCATGAAAGAAGGAATAGAAGCTCTACAAGAGAATGAGTCTCGGGAATTGGTGCCAAAGAAACTATCTATTAAAGTCATTGGCTCAAGATGGATTTACAAGGTAAAGAAAAATTTTGATGGTTCAATTAATAGGTACAAAGCAAGCCTTGTAGCCAAAGGGTTTGCGCAAACCCAAGGTATTGATTATGAAGATACATTCTGATTTGTGGCAAAAATGCCAACAATTAGAGTACTTATGAGTGTTACATCTTCCACGAATGCTTTCTTAAATGGTTGGATTTTAAAGGAGCTATGTATGGATCAACCTCTTGGTTTTGAAGATCAAGTATTCCCTGAACACATGTGCATGTTGAGGAAAGCCTTGTATGGCTTGAAGCAAGCACTTACTTGCAGGATAAAGTTTTCATTGTAAGCAAGGCAGATCCTTCCCCCTTCAGTAAGAGGAATCATTTAGAGGTCATATACCTTTGTACATGTGGATGACATAATCATTAAAATTAATGATTCAAATGAAATTAGAAGGATCAAAGCTCAAATGAAAGAAGAGTTCAAGATTAGTGATCTTGGCCTTCTCACATACTTTCTAGGTTTGGAAGTGGTATATATAGAGAAAGGTATGTTTCTCACCCAAAGAAAACACATTGGAGATATGCTCACCAAGTTCAAGATGGAATATACAAAGGCTGTAGTTACACCCACGGTGGTAAATCTGAAGCTAAGTGCTCATGAGGATGAGTTATTGAACATGTTACTACCTATCAAAGCTTAGTTGGAACTTTGATTTACACTACTCTAACTAGAGTAGATATGTGCTATAGAGTTAGTGTATCGATTTAGTTCATGCACACCCCAAGGAAGCCTCACATGGAAGCAACCAAGAGAGTTCTAAAGTACTCGAAGGGTACAACCAATGAAGGATTGTACTATCCATATACATCTTATATAGATTTCAAACTCTTCTTTGATGGAGATTGGGCAAGCTCTAAAGATGATAAGAGAAGTACATGTGGTTATCTTAATTTTGTAGGTACTAAATTGGCCTAAGGGTTCCAAGAAGCAACCCATAGTTGCTCTTTCATTAAGAGAGGCTAAATACAAAAGACTTGCAAATGCTACACAAGAAGGTATAGCTCCTCATATATTTGGAGACAACATTACTTCAATACATCTTGTTGCTAACCCTATCTATCATGCCAAAAATAAACATATAGAAGTTCACTACCATTGTGTCAAGGAAAAGATCATGATTAAGGAGATACAACTCTCATACGTATCTACACATCAACAATTTGCCTATATGATGACAAAGGTATTGGATGGAAGCAAATTAAACAGGTTGAAATCAATGATTGGATTATAGGAGATCATGAAGGATTGAAGACTCAAGCATCTTCAGCTTGAGGGGGAGATTTTGGTGGAATTAGCATGCCTAATTGCATTGCTAAAGCCTTGGGAATACACATCCATTTATCCCTTTCCAAGAGTGTAATGCATATGAACCTATGTTAGTCAAGTTTGGCAAAGTTACCTTGGGAAAATGTAAATGGCAAAAGAAGATGGAATCTCGTGGATTTAGGAGGGTCAATCCATGACATTTTGGGTGAAGGAATCAAATCCATCATGTTCCTAAAGTTTTGGATCACTAGTAGGTAAGCGAAATGTCAAATTCAAACTCAAAATATGAGTATAAATAAAGATGCTTCTTATTGTGGGCTAAGAGAGTCATTCTGAGAGACATTGAAATACATCAATGTGCATACATTGATCTCACCTCATGTATGAGTGTTCATTACACTTTCCTTGTATCATATGTTCATTAGCATATACATTTACATTTCTTGACGAACATCTCTCTCTATTGTTCTCTACAACATCTTCATCATTACAATGATTTCTTGGAGCTGCTTTCTCTGTGTGTAATCACTCATTTTCTATACTTTGACTTGGGTTATTTGGATTTCATTAAATTTGATTCAGAGGAGCACAAAATATGAAGGATAGAAGGTGAGTGTGTCTACACACCTTCTCGATCCTGAAAAAGTCGGGATGACCCCATGGCTTGTTAGAATAATTTCTCAGTGTATGGTATAGCTTATTAATGAAATAACTTGATTTTGTTAGCTACACACCTCACTTATATGTGTGCCAAATCGCACTTGTCAATTCATACTAGGTTGTGATCTTTGAGTATAATATTGAGCACCTCTATTCCCAAAATAGAAGGTTTCTTCACATTTCTTGCATATGTAAATTATTTTTTTTACGCAAACTTTTGGGAATGATGTGCCAAAGGACTAAGTGATTCTACATCCATTATTGTGAAGCTAAAGGAGTACTTTAAGCATCCATGGAGTTAATTTGGTAGCTGTACAATAGGTTTTGTGCAACACCAGCTCATTTATAGAACCTATATATCCATCTCCTCACACATCTTCCATACACATGTCTAGCTTTCATGGCCTTCTTTTCTCATCATAAATAAGTTCATAACATAAGCTTTTTGGAAGATCAAGCTTACACTATGCTTGTGGTGGATTTCATCTACATCAAAAGCTATCGCTTGGGTTATGTCAAAAGAATATCCATTGGAAAGTTCCTTTACTTATGGTCACTTATTGTATTTCTTTTAAAATTATTTTCATGGATCTTTTACCACTGTAAAACCCTAGAGATTTACACATGTAAAAGTAGAAAAAGAGAGCTAATCTTCCATGAATTTGAGGTGGTTGAGCTGCAATCAATGAATCAATCAATCACCTAAAAGTAGATCAAACTAGATCTTCACTTTTCTTAGATTATAGGAAAGTGAATCGATTCCCTCCAACAACTAATCCCGCCTTAATTTGAATTCAAAATCCACTTTTGTGTAAAGACCTCAAATCACGTTTACATTACATGGAAGCAATATACATACACTTGTGGCCATCATTATCTTGCTCCTTCATTTTTTTGCATCATCTTCTTACACAATAGTAAGGTTGCAAAGGTTACTGCTCTAACTCTAGAGTACCAAATTGAATATCTAAGCATGCATTGGAATGTTATTAGCATCTAGTTCATATGTAAAAAAGTTTCAAAGCATTTGGTTTTGTAGATTGGAAGAAATCATAGTTTTTTTGTCTTGGGGTCTATCTCTGCACATTCCTAAAAACACATTGTAATTTGACATCGGAATATAGATATTGTAGGTGAGCATCATAACTTACCATTACAGTTGGAAATTCTCATCTATTCTCTCTATCTCTCACTCATCTATTTTTTATTCTTAAGGTGTGTATGCTAAGGTTCATGTGTTGGAAGATCCTCTAAGCCTGTGATTATTGCTATTAAGGCCCACCCATTTCCAATAGGTTTCCTATACCATCAACCCCCACCAATAGTGGTGATGCGGAATTGCAAACTGAACATGTGTCTAAGTTCATCACTTGAGGAATGTCTCATAAAGGATCCCATGTTTCCTATTTATACACATAAATGTTGAGGTGGTCCACCTCACACTCACGCTTTGAGGCAAGTTCATGATTGTTCAAACATGTGTATTCACACATCCATCGAGGATTCCAAATAAAAGCATACTAACAACATTGAAGAGAAAATGCAAAAAAAAAAGATGCAAGAGGTGAATAATAACGGAGAGGAAACTTTGGTACATATGTCATGGATTACTTTTAGCATTGTTGCTCTATGTTGTTAGTGTGCTTTAATTTTGACAACTCAATGGATGCCCATAACGAAGTGTCTCATCAAGTTTGAATGGGGTCTCCAACTTTAGTGTGAGGTGAGTCACCTCTTCATTTGAGTCTATAAATAGCACACATGGGCTCATTTGTGAGACATTCCTTACATGAGGTACTTCAACTCTTGGTCCTTTGATAGAGCTTCATCAATAATATTGGTTGGGTAGGGGGTTTCTCTTGGAAGTGCTTGCACACTTGGCTATAGATTCTCAAGCTTCAGGGGTGACACCATTTCACTCTAGGAGTAGAAGTTGAGCTTGATGTCCATTGTTCTATTGATTGTAAATATGTCATGTTAGTTGACATGTCTAGAAAGGACGAATGGCTTTTTTTGTTTCACTTTCTATTTGGTATTTTGTATACATTGAGTAGTCCATGCTTGCTTGTGGAAATTTCACATAAATCTAATTCTAATAAGATTTTGTGGAGGGATTATAGTACATAAATTTCAAAAATATTAGTTTAATCACAAACTATACATATGACCTCTAAGCATAAGAGCATTAATGTTTTGCAGAGATAATGCTATATGATTAATTTACTCCAAAATTAGTGGAAAATATTAAGGAGAAACAAGGCATCTTCCCTATTGCATGTAATCAAAATCGGATTTAAACTATGTGGTATTATCTTATGTCTTATCACAATGAATTGCGTGTTTTGATTCATAGATATGGAAACCTATTTCCCATATCAATGTAGAGTCTCCACAATTCAATAAAAAAATGAGTTCAAATAATTCATCACATTTGAACCGAGATAAGAAAATCCAAAATGAGGATGAAATGTGGATAACCTCAAGGATGCAAAAGGAAAGGCAGCTTAACTGTGAAGAATTTGTATCATCCCCGTTGATCTAGTTCACGCAATAATCAGCACAGTAAAGTTGTTGGACATTCAGATGCTCTTCCTCCTATCTCTTTGATGTTTCGTTTTGACTTTTTTGGTTTTTGCTGTTTTTATTTCATTCAAAATCAAAACTTCTTGCTTATATTCAAATGGTCTTAGATTCAAGTAAGACTTGTCTACCACGAACCTCTTGTATTACAGAAAACAGTGGATAGAATTTCTGTTTGAGGAGACAGGATGTTAGAGACACAGGAGGTGTACCGATTGGCGTTTAGCGAGACTTCTTAATGGTGTTTAATGTAGAAGACGATAGCCCAGTTGTAGAAACCATGACCCATTTTCCGTTCAACAGCTGAAACGTTCGTAGTGGCTCCCGCTTGGCTATGATTTCCAGGGAACAGTGCTTGTTGAAACGTTCGTAATGACGTTGTTGATTTCCAGGGAACAGTGCCGTGACGTTGTTGATAAGCTTCATGAAGGGGACGTGAAGGCATTGTAATGCAAGACGATTGACATCGTGATGGGACATGGAGTGAAGGTCACGACAATGGCACCAATGAAGATGTGCTAACAAATGGCTGAATCGAGTGTGCACAAACGAGCGAGGTACTTGCCATTACCTCAGTCTGCGCTGGCAGGCAAGCTTTTAAGGTGAGCTGATGGTTGTTTTCTCTGAAACGCACAGAAAATCTTGATAGTAGGGCCAAAGACAAAAGCATTGTTAGAATAAAAAAATCAGAGAAAAGCAACAGTGCTAGAAAAGGTAACAGATCGAATACAGTGAACCTGTCGCGCAATCATTCATTAGCGTCCATCATGGAGGCAATTTACGGATCCATGATTTTTCAAGATTATTACATCCGAAAAAGCTTATGGGTCTTTATATCTAAAATACAACTAAAATCTTCACAGGAATCTAAAAGGGAGAAGGAAGTAAAACATGATAAAACAGAAAAATAAGTGAAATCTAGGAACGCGCTGAAAAAGCGAGGCAATATGTAATTCAATTCAACACGTTAGCTTCGAGCTGTAGCTCTTATCATGGAAACAATTATATACGGGTCTATGATTCCTCGAAATGGATGGATGGGGAAGACCTTTTTGTATTTTATTAAGAACCTGATGACAAAAGTTAACGACAATCATATTGATGAAGACGGAAAAGAAGACGTATGTGACCAAAAAGGAAGTAGATCCTGTAAGAGAGCTAATCCTATCGATGATCAAATAAAGAACAAGAACTTAGTATGAAACTCTTTGATATACAGGAACACTCTTATGCTCATGTTGGCTCAATTATCACGAGGCCAGTCCAACCATGTGACAAAGGTTCTCTCAATCGTAAACGTATTAAACCACCATTAAGAGCTTTCTAGCTTGCTCTTCTGCCTAATTATACCGATGTTGAGATGGGAGATCGCTTCTAATTGCATATTGATTTTCGCATTTAATTCGTTAGTTGATGAATCAAGATAGAAGACAATGGATTAGGTTCGAGGACATTAACCCAACTAGGAGACATTACTATGAAGACTATTGCTTGTTAAGAAACAAAGTCAATGCATGGGAAAATTGAAAGCCTAGCCTCCTTCTTGGTCAAGATCCCCCTTGCATAGAAGGTAACAGATGGAACTATTAGATATGCTCAATACTCCACCCTCATGTGACCACAAATGATCCATGGTGCACTAAGTTGTAAGGCCCCTATTATGCGGAGAAGCCATTATGAGAGCCCAGACATTTGTGGAACCCTAACTTCAAAGTTAGATGAGGTTTATGTGTGACCATTAATGGTTGTAGATGAACTTTGTGAGCCTAGCCGTTAGGTTAGGTAGGGCATAAACTTCGAGGACATTGGGTTGCCATTTAAGGTGAAAATAAAGGCCCTTTGGCATCGTGTGGTTTCCCCATAGAACCTTAATGGGGGAAGTGGAGAGGGGGGATTGCCCCCTTCTATGGGGTCCAGGGGCCTATCCCCCTAGCCCGTAGGGCCGAGACGGTAGGACTTCTGGTCATGGAGATATTGTCGGATCATATATGTTACTGAATATTTTGTATCTCCAACTACGTTTATCTATACCAAACTACCTTGTAAAAGCTATATAAGCATGGCCGAGGTTGAGCTTTACATAGCATTATGCTCAGTAAGCCCTTCATCTAGAGTCTGTCTAGATCGCCATCTAAGCTCCACATTGGGAGCACATGGGTGGACAGCACCATGATTGTAACTGCATTACGCTCCGCAATCTAAGAATTTGTGTTCTCTATCTCTTAGTCTGCATCTATCTTTGTCTGCATTTTTCTCTTGACTCTTTCTATAGGTCTATTATGCTGTGCTGTTATTTTCTTACATGGTATCAGAGCTCAGGAGGCTATGAGTGGTGCACAAGCAGAAATGGAGAGGTTGTAGGGGTCGAACGACAAAAGAGAGAAGATGTCAAGCAATGTGTCATCATCCACGATTGGGAGTCAAGGTAGTTCATCAATAGGAGTAGGTGGCGTACAAGTAGGAGCATCAATGATGCCAATCATCCCCATGTTGCGGATATGGCCACCTACCTTCACAGAAGGTAAACATGATGGTGCAAACTACACCCTGTGGAAGTTTAAAATCACTTCCATCCTTGATTGATATGAGCTTTTGGAGATTGTTCTTGGGACTGATCATGAGCCCCAAGAAAAACCTGATCCAAATAATCTTGGTCGAATGATTCCTCCTGATGCTAATCTTCTACATGCTTAGAAATGTAGAAATGCAGATGCACTATGTGCTCTAGTTGCAAGTACTTTTGATAGTGTTCTGACCCTCATTCAACATACTACGAAAGCATGTGAAGCATGGAACATATTGAGAAATCAATATGAAACTCGTAATCAAACACGGATTCAGAACTTGGAGAATCAGCTTGGGGTAGAATGGTTTGCTGATGGGGAGAGTGCAGAGGTGTTTATCTCTCACATAAAGAATCTACGAGATCAAATGGCAGGAGCAGGTGTTCAAAAGTCAAGTGAGGAGCTAGCTCGGCCTTGTCTTCGAATCTGTCCACCTAAGTTTGATGGTTTGGTAACTGCTCTTAGTACTCAAATTAGGCCTCACAACTAAATTTTGAAGAATTCAATGCCTTAATCATGGAGGAGGAGCTGCGGCTCAAGGCAAGAAGTGGTGGTAGCAAAGGACATGCTGCATTTACAGCATATGCCAAAGGAGGCAAAACAGATCTTCAAAATATGGAGACAAAAAGAAGAACGACCAAAAGAAGTTCAAGGGAGAGTGTTTTCATTGCAAGAAGAAAGGACATAGATTCCAAGACTGTTGCATCAAGATGGTAGAAGAGAAGAGTGACTCTTTAAAAGGTGGCACGGGCAAGGAGTCTACCAACACAGTAGAAACAGAGCATGAGTTATTTGTTACGATAGAGGAGGTGTGCTCGTTGGCTGAAGATTCACGAACAGATGTCTCATGGGTGTTGGACAGTGGTGCATCACGTCACATGAAGAGTAGAAAAGACCTTTACAGTTCCTTATAGCCTCTAAAGGAACCCATCATACTAAAGGTAGGGCTAATGGCGATATCAGGAAGCTTCCAAATGTGTTGTATATTCCACAAATAAAATGAAATCTACTTTCAGTAGCTTCTATAACCGATCAAGGTCATCAAGTATCTTTTAGTAAAACAAGAGCTAAGATTATGGATTGTAACAACAACATTTTGGGACTAGCATGACATGTATGAGTTGTGTGCTCTTATAGCCACCACCAACGTGGGCACACGCTATGGCATGAGAGATTCCTCCACATTGGATACCCTGTACTGAAGGAGATGCATCACACGGGTATGGTTGCATACCTACCATAGATTGAAAAAAAAAATGAAGGAACCATGTGAAGCTTGCATGATGGGCAAGCAAAAGAGGAAGGCGTTTCCACAAGAAAGCAAGAATAGGGTAAGCTATCCTCTAGAGTTGGCTGACTTGTGTCGAAAAATGCCTACATAGGCCTTGGGCAGATCTTTCTACTTCATGGTACTTGTGGATGACTATAGCAGGAAGATGTGCCTATACTTCTGTCGCAATAAGGCTCAAGCTTTTGGTAATTTTAAAGAACGGCTTCAGCCGGGAAGAAGATGAAGAGATTCAAGATAGATAGTGGTGGTGAGTTCACATCAACAAAGTTTTAAGATTTCTGCAAGAGTAAGGGAATCAAGCATCAACTCATAGTGGCACATAGTCCTCAACATAATGGTGTTGCAGAATGGGGGAATCGAAACATCATGGAGACGGCAAGGTGCATGTTGAAAGGAAAGGGTTCGCCTAATCAATTTTGGGTAGAGGCCATCAACACTGCTATCTACATCTTGAATTAAAGCTACACCAAGGCACGTGATGGAAAGACTCCACAAGAATCCTACACTGGTAAAAAGCCTTCTGTTTCCCATTTTCAAAGTATTTTGAAGTGAATGTTACGTACATGTTTCAGATAGGGAGAGAAACGAGCTTCAACAAAAAAACATCAAATGTATCTTCCTAGGGTACAACGAAGATAATAAGGCTTATAAGCTTTATGACTCTGAGGCTAAGAAGATCATGGCGATTCGTGATGTGATGTCTAAGGAGGAGCCGCCACATGCAGTGGAGGAGGAAAAGAGAGCTTCCACTTTATCATCAAGCGAAGGGGCAATCCACTATGAACGTGGCCCAAGAACTATCCCTTCTACATAAGAGGAGGAAGCATCATCTTCAGATGATGAGTCTGAAAGTCACCAACCTACCGACACCCAAGAGGAAAAGTCATTGCGACATTGTGTGAGGCAGCTCTATGATTCTGCAAACCCCATCCCACAATCACTAGAATAGGTGGCAGATGGATTGAGGCAATCACAGAGAATAGAGGAACAAAGATGGGCAAGCGCCCATATTGAAAACACACCCTTGATGGTTGATCTCATTCAAGAAGAAGCAAAGGAACCGATTCGCACCAAGTGGGTCTAGAAGCTAAATCAGAAAATCAATTTTCGGATATTGCTTCTCTTTAGGTTTGGGGATTGTCACTTGGATTATTAAGAAGCAACCTATTGTAGCATTGTCCTCTACTGAAAGAGTACAAAATGGCATGTTTTGTTGCATGTGAAGTAGTATGGTTGAGAAGGGTCCTATGGCACATCGGAATTCAAGGATAGGAGGCTACGAGTGTTGAGATACAACAACTAGAGTTGCATAGCCATCGCCAAGAATCCTACTTGTCATGCACATACTAAGCACATACAAATCTAGTATCACTATGTGCGAGAGTTGATCAAGGATGGAATTGTGTGGTTGAGCTATCGTCAAATAGATGAAAATGGAGTAGACATTTTCATCAAGGCTCTAGGGAGAGAGCAATTCCATCAACATCTTCTGAAGCTTCGTATTGGACCAAGGAGGTAGTTCATTGTGGGTGGACATTGAGGGGGGGTGTTAGATATACAACACTCCACCTGCATGTGACCAAAAATGATCCATGGTTCTATAAGTTGTGTAGAACCCATTATGAGGAGGCACCATTATGAGAGTTTGGAAATTTGTGAGGTCTGCTTGAGACCAACAAGAGTTCTAGATGATCTATGTGAGTCTAGTCAGAAGGCTAGCTAGGGCCAACAAGAGTTCTAGATGATCTATGAGATTCTAGTCAGAAGGCTAGCTAGGCCCATTATGAGATTCTGGACATTTGTGACATCTACTTGAGACCAACAAGAGTTCTAGATGATCTATGTGAGTCTAGTCAGAACACTATCAAAAGCATTGGATGGGATGACACCATATGAAGCATGGAATGGATGAACAACTACCCTTGATCATTGCAAGATTTTTGGCTGCATAGCGTATGCACAAATACCTTCACAAATAAGAGTTAAATTAGATCAAAAGGAAGAGAAATCCATCTTTATTGGGTATGAACTTAATAAAAAGGTTATAGGATATCTAATCCAAGCAATAAAGGGTTCATTGTAAGTAGAAATATTGTGTTTGATGAAAAGAAATCTTGGTTTGAAGTTGATTGCAAGAAAATCAAACTTCCCTATGATTTCGAGGAGGAATACATGGCCCGACCTCCTAGTTTTTAAGATTAATCATACCTTGAACATGTATGTAGGTTCAGAAAAGCCTTGTATTGCTTGAAGCAAGCTTCTAGAGCTTGGAATTATAGTCTAGTTACTTACTTGCAGGATAAAGGTTTTACTGTTTTTAATGTAATCAAGGCAAATCCGTCCCTGTTCATTAAAAGGAATCATTCAAAGGCCATATACCTATGTGCATATATTGATGATATAATCATACTGGGAACGATGTAGAAGGAATCTAAAAAATCGAAGCTCAAACAAAGGAGGAGTTCAAGATCAGTGATCTTGGTTTGCTCACATACTTCCTAGGTTTGGAAGTGGTATATACAAAGAAAGATATGTTCCTTACACAAAGGAAATACATTGGAGATATGCTCTCCAAATTCAAAATGGATAATACAAAGGTTTCAAGTACTCTCATGGAGATAAATCTAAAATTAAGTGCTCATGAAGGTGAACTAATTGAAGATGTAACTAGCTACCAAAGTCTAATTGGAAGGTTAAATTATGCTACTCTAACCAGAGTGGATAGTTTCTATGGAGTAAGTGTATTGATTCAGTTCACACACACTCCAAGGAGGCCTCACATGGAAGCATCCAAGAGAATACTAAAGTATTTGAATGGCACAATCATTGAAGGATTATACTATCCATATACATCTGATATAGATGTTAAACTCTTCTCTGATGCAGATTGGACAGTGTCTAAAGATGATAAGAGAAGCACCTCTGGAGGGTTGAATACTTCAAATCCACATATATTTGGAGATAATATTAGCTCATTAGATCTTGCTTCTAACCCAATCTATCATGCCAGGATAAGACATATAGAAGTTCATTATCATTATGTCAGAGAGAAGATCATGAGTAAAGAGAATCAAGTATCATATGTATCAACTCATCAACAATGTGCAAATATGATGACAAGGGCTTTGGATGGAAGTAAATTAAACATATTCAAATCAACAATTGGATTGCACAAAAACATGAAGGATTGAAGTCTCAACCATATAAGGCTTGAAGGGGAGCTATTTCTACAATTATCAAGCCTAAGTGCTTTGCTAATGATTCACGATTACACATCTACCTATGATCTCACATAGAAAACCACATGTGAACTCATGCTTGTAAATTTAAGTATATTCACTTTGGCTAGCATATGCATCTATGTGGATGATTTGATTATCACAGGAATTGATATTGTAGGTATTAAAGACATCAAATCAAATCTTGCAAAAGAGTTCAAGATATCTTGCTTGGAACACTAAATTACTCTTGGGAATAGAGGTAATCTGTATACACAATGGCATCCCCTTGATTCAAAGAAAATACTTGTTGGATGTGCTATAGAGGTTTCATATGAGTGGTTTTAAAACACTTTCTCAGCCCATGGAGCCCAATAAAAAGTTGTTTTTAGGTCAAGGAGACTCTATACAAGATATTACATTATATAGAAGCATAATTGGTTCATTACTTTATGCTACATTTATTAAACCTGATCTTGCTTATGTAATAGGTGTACTCTCTCAATTTCTACATGTAATAACTCATGATCATCCCATGGTAGCAAGAAAAGTGCTTAGATACATCAAGAACAGCATCAGGAAAGTTTTATTTGACTTTTATGATGATGATCTAAGTGTTTAAGGTTATAATGATGTTTATTGGGTAGGTAGCAAAGATGATATAAGCAGTACATCAGGTTATGTTTTCATGATAGGTATAGAAGTGATCTCGCAGAGCTCTAAGAAGCAACCTACTATTTCTTTTTCATTCACAAAGGCTGAGTAGAGAGGCTTGTCATTGGCTACATGTGAGCTATTATGGCTTAAGAAGTTACTTAAGGACTTTGAAGTGGAAGTGGAGGAGTTTCCTCTTTATGGAGACAACATTCAATCATCTACCTAGCTAACAATCACATGGTTTATATAAGGTGCAAGCACATAGAGGTCCATTACCACTTGATTATAAAAACAAGGATGGCAAAGGAGCTAGATATAAGGTATATGAACACTAAAGTGTAGGTTTTAGACATGATGGAAAAGTTTCTTTAAGGTACAAAGCTTGGAGGACACAAAGAAGCAATCAACATAAGAGCCCTAAGATGAAGCAACAAAGGAAAAAGACCTCATCTTGAAGGGGAGTGTTGAAAGTTTTGCATTTCAAGCTCAAGTGTGGGAACATGTCCCAAACTTCACCTTCCACATCATCCAAAATCAAAGGGGAATGATTTCCATGAGTTGGAGGCATTAAATCTTGTCTATAATGGAAAGATTTTGATAAGAGAAGAAATAGGTCACCTCGTGATGTGATTGGACATCACTTTTTGATATGTATATGCTTTTGGGGCATCATCTAGTGTCCAAATGGAGTGGTGTTATTCTCATTAGAAAGCTCTCAAAGTCTAATTTCATGCCCAAAAGTTTCATATTCATTCTATGAATCTACTTATAGAAAGAAAGAAAACATAGAGCCTATTTTTGAAAACATTCAAGATCCTAGGAGGTTTCATTTGCTTTCATTTTGCACATAGGAGTGTTTATTCTTCAACAACTAGCACCATGAGCTTGAAGGGGACTTTTAAAATTAGGAACTGGGAAAGCTCATCAAGCTTAGAACAAAAGAAGGGCATTGCCAAACATGAAGGAGACTCCAATGGACAACAAAATGAAAATATTTGTCCATTCATATCAAATGAGAATCCAAAAGACAAGAACAGGCTAGATGACAAGCCAAGGGTCACAAAAGTGCAAGTGAAGACTCACTAGGATCTATATAAACACTCATTCTCGTGGACACAACACAACCAATGCCATTCAAACATTTGGAATGAAGGGGAGGACCTTTGGAGCTAGCTCAAGGAGTACCATGACATGCCCAAGTAGACAGGAGGTCATACCAAGACCTACAAAACTCATAACCCTTGTCAAAAGAGTGCTTGATAGAAACTTTCAATGTTGGTTGTTATTTAGATATCCATTTGATTTATATGGTATTTTGTTGGAAATATTATCTCGCATACTATTTTGGTTACAAGTACCTCTATGAAATTCATTTCTAATGGTTGATATGAGTGATTTCAATAAACCTCTATTTCTATCATAAGCTAGCTACCTGCATAGTTTTGTTTTTCTCACAATACTTGAGCTATGTAGTAGTACTCTCATAATACATCCATGCGGCCACACACATGCGTCTAAATGTATCCAAGAAGGTACTAAGGTATATGAAGGGCACAATCAATTGTGGATTACTTTGAATGTATGGAGGAGAGCTACAACTCAAGGCATGGATTGATGCACATTGGGCATGGATTGTTGATGATAAGAGGTCTTTATATGGCTCTGTCCGTGCTTGGAACAAAGTCCATCTCATGGATTAGTAAGAAGCAACCTATAGTGTCATTTTTATCAATTGAGGCGGAGTACAAGGTATTAGTACTCACTATGTATGAGGTTATGTGGTTAAAAAAGCTACCAATTGACTTGGATTCGCAGGTTATGATTCCCATCTATGGAAACACATGTCTAGCATACATATAGCCAATACTCCCATGTACTAGAGAAGGAGCAAACATATATAGGTACATTATAATTATATGAGTGAAAAGGTTGTAAGAAATGATGTGTTTATGCTTTCATAGGTACAAAGGACCACGTTTCTCATGATTTCACAAAATGATTGAATGCTACAAAGTTAAAAAAATTCAAGAAATCCATGAGCCTATTAGAGATGCACACTACCACCATGAGCTTGACGGGGAATGTTGAAATTATGAATTGGGTAATTTCATCAACCTTTGTGGAGATGAAGCATGTTTCCAAGGCCAAAAAATAATCCAATGTAAATCAAAACGTACTTTATCTAGTCATGCCAAATAAAAATCGAAAAGACAAGTCAAGGCTAGATGAAGAGCCAAGGGTCACACAAGGGTAGGTGCAGAGGCACAAGGAGGTGTATATACACACATTCTCATGGAGAAGGTGGAACCAAGGCCATTATGGCATATGGAGTGAAGAGGATGAGATGTGGAGCAAGGCAAAGAAGTACCAAGACCTCTCCAAGCAAAGAAAAGGTCATCTCAAGAGCTAAAAATCTCATACCCCTTACAAGAAGAGTGTTTGGCAAGCACTACCTACTTCTCTTGTTGATTTCTCTTTATGTAGATATCCATATAATTCATATGATATCTTCTTGGAAAGATTATTGTGTTTAATTTCTCCAATTTAAATTTCTCCCTGAAATTCTTCTTGAATAGTTACAAGCAGAAGTTCTAATAAACCTCTATTTATGTCATAAGCTAGCTCCATGCACATTTTTTTTTGTATAGTTTGTTTGCTTGACCTAAACTAGTCCATTTGGAGTGGATGATATCTCATTCTAAGGCTAACAAGTTTCTTGTGTGTGGAAAAAATATTAGGTGATTTGGATCTAAGGGGCTGTGTAAAGTGGGTACAAACAAGTTGACTAGCAGTAGAAGGGGGTGAATTAGAGGGACCTAAGACGGCCTACTCATGTTTCTTGTAAAACTCTAAGAGTAAAATATCACCAAGAAGGGATGTCCCAAGTCTTGCTTACCATTGAGACAACACTTAAACCATGGAGGGGACCCATGAATTTCGTTATCTTGCTACTTTTATTTTTATATTCACCAAGGTCAAACACCACTTCCCATTTATCAAGGCATGAAAATCGTGATTCTTCTTCAAGCCAGGAATTTTACAAGCTATTGCCATTGTTCCATCTTATACATTCTATGCAATAGGGATCTTGACCAAGAAGGAGGCTAGGATTTCAATTTTCCCATGCATTGATTTTGTTTCTTAACAAGCAATAGTCTTCATAGTTATCTCTCCTAGTTGGGTAAATGTCCTCAAACCTAATCCATTGTCTTCTATCTTGATTCTTTAGTTAATGACTTAAACGTGAAAATCAATATGCAATAAGAAAATAACAGCACAACGGAATAGACCTCTAGACAGAGTTGAGAGAAAAACGGAGAGAACTCAAATTCTCATCTTGCCAAGTGTAATGCAGTTACAATGATGGTGTTGTCCACCCATGTGCTCCCAATGTGGAGCTTAGATGGCAATCTAGATAGACTCTAGATGAAGGGCTTACTAGTGCGCAATGCTATGTAAAGCTCAACCTGGGCTATGATTATATAGCTTTTACAAGGTGGTTAAGTAAACATAATCGAGAGATACAAAATAGTCGGTAAAACATACAATTCAACAATATCTCCATGACTAGAAGTCCTACCATCTCGGCCCTACAGGTCGGGGTAGGCCCCCTAGACCCCGCATAAGGGGGCAAGCCCCCTCTACACTCCCCCCATTAAGGTTCTATGGGGAAACCATGCGATGCCATATGGCCCCTATTTTCACCTTAAATGGCAACCCAATGGCCTAGAAGTTTATGCCCTACCTAACCTAATGGCTATGCTCACAAAGATCATCTAGAACCATCAACGGTCACACATAGACCTCATCCAACTTGGAAGTTAGGGTTCCAAAAATGTCTAGGATCTCATAATGGATTCTCCTCATAATGGGGGCCTTACAACGTAGAGAACCATGGATCATTTGTGGTTGTCACATGAGCGTGGAGTATTGAGCATATCTAGCACCCCCCCTCAATGTCCACCCTATGGGGAAATACCACCTTGGTCCAATCCCAAGCTTTGGAAAGTGTCGAAGAAGTTGCTCTCTCCCAAGAGCCTTGGTGAGGATGTCTACTCCATTTTCTTTAGTAGGACAATAACTTATCTCCACGACCCTGTCCTTGTATTCCTATGTACCATAGGATCCTCCCTCAATCATACTGCTTCACATGTTGCAATGCATGTAGCTTGGTACTCAGCTTCAGTAGAAGATAATGCTACAGTCGGTTGCTTCTTACTAATTGAAGAGAAAATCCGTGATCCTAAAGAAAAGCAATATCTAGAAAGTGATTTTCTAGTATCAAGATCTCCTGCCTAATCTAAGTCACAGAATCCGACTATAGATGATCCTCCTTCATAAAGAATACCATAATCAATTGTTCCTTTCACATACCTGAGTATCCACATGCTTGCCTTCCAATGAGTTTGGCAAGGCTTATTAGAGAACCTGCTTACTACACCAACAACATAAGAGATGTCTAGTCTACTATTACACAAGTATATGAGACTTCCAACTAATTTCATGTATCTTCCAATATCCACAAGAGGTGAAGTATCTTCAATAGATAATTTTGTGTTGACCTCCATAGGTGTAGAAATTTCTTTGCAATCCTCCATGTCGAATGCCTTCAATATCTACCCTGCATACTTTTGTTGAGAGATGAAAATCTTCCCTGGTTCCTGCCAAACGCCAAGACCTAAGCAATAATGCATTAAGCCCAAGTCTGTCACTTCAAATTCTGAACTCAGGGCATCTTTTGTTTGTTGAAGAAGAGCATCATCATTTCCTGTAATCACAAAGTGATCTACATAGAGTACAAGCACATATGTCTTCCCTCCTCTCTTTAGAACATACAAGTTAGCATTAGAAGCACATCTTTTGAAACCTAGATGCAAGAGATACTTATCTATCTGTTGGTATCATGCTCTAGGGGCTTGTTTTAGCCCACATAATGCCTTCTTCACCTTACATACCTTGTGCTCTAAAGGGGGAGCCTCAAACCTTGGTGGTTGAGACACATATACCTCCTCCAAGTCTCCATTCAAGAATAGTGATTTGACATCCATGTGATAGATTTTCAATGATTATGTGCACCCATAGCTAGTACTACTTGGATAATAGTCATTCTTGTAGTCAAAGCAAATGAGTCACAAAAGTCCATGCCTTCAACTTGTGAGTAGCCCTGTGTAACAAGTCTTGCAAGAGGAATCAAAAGAGAGGTAACTACAAGGTACACTCCTGAGCAAAATGGAGTGACAGAAAGGAGGAATAGGACAATTGTTGAAGCTGCATAGTCCATGTTAAATGAAAAGCATTTACCTAATTATCTATGGGCTGAGGCTGTATCTACAGCCACTTACTTGATTAACAGGTTGCCTTCAAAATCCCTTGATGGGATGACTCCATATGAGGCTTGGAATGGAAGAAGACCAAGCTTAGATCATTGTAAAATTTTTGGATGTATTGCTTTTGCTCATGTTCCTTCACAGGTTAGAGGCAAGATGGATCCAAAGGCAGAAAGGTGTGTATTTATTGGATATGACAACAATCAAAAGGGTTACAGGTTATACAACCCTACCAACAAAGGATTCTTGGTAAGCAGAGATGTAGTTTTTTATGAAAACAATTCATGGTATGAAGATTCATGTAGGAAGGTCAATTTACCATATGATCTTGAAGAAGATTTTCCAAAGATTGGTAGAGAACAACCGAAGATTGAAGAACAAGACACCTCAGAGGATGATGAAGAATCTCAGATGGAAAAGGTTAAAGCATGGAAGTCTAAAGGTAAAGGAAACTTGCACGAACTTGGACATGAGGCAGAATCATCACATCATGGCCTAAGAAGATCTATGATGGAAAAGAAAAAACCAGAAAGGTATGGGTTTGACACCTCATTAGTAACTAAACATTCTATCTACATAGCACAGGACATAAACCAAGAGGAGCCATCATCCTTTGAAGAGGCCAAAGCAAAATCAGAATGGAAGCATGCAATGAAGGAAGAGATTGAATCACTCGAGGAAAACAACACTTGGGATTTGGTGCCCAAGACTTCATCCATGAAGGTAATAGGCTCAAGATGGGTCTATAAACTCAAGAAGAATTCTGATGGTTCCATTAACAGGTATAAGGCAAGGCTTGTAGCAAAAGGCTTTGCACAAACTTAGGGAATTGATTATGAGGAGACCTTCTCTCCTGTGGCAAAGATGCCTACTATTAGGGTTTTGCTTAGTATTGCCTCTTCTAAGAATTGGAAGATACTTCAACTATATGTAAAGAATGCATTCTTGAATGGTTGGATAACAGAAGAGGTATATATGGCACAACCACCTGGGTTTGAGAATCAAGTTTATCCTGATTATGTGTGTAAACTTAACAAAGCATTGTATGGTCTCAAGCAAGGTCCAAGTTCTTGGAATTTTAGGCTTGTTTTATTCTTGCAGGACAAAGGCTTTCAACCAAGCAAGGCAGATCCTTCACTCTTTATTAAAAACAGTAATTCTGAGATCATCTACCTATGTGTATATGTAGATGATATTATATTGATAGGAAATGATGCAGATGGTATGAAGAAGATCAAAGATCAAATGAGAGAAGAGTTCAAGATAAGTGATTTGGGTTCACTTACCTACTTCCTAGGTTTGGAAGTTGTCTACAAAGATCATGGTTTGTTTCTCACTCAAAGAAAGTACATTAAGGATGTTGGCAAAATTCAAGATGCAAGATTGTAAGATTGCAGGTACTCCAATGGAGGTCAATTAGAAATTGAGCTCACATGAAGGTGAACTCATAGAGGACATCACATCATATCAAAGTCTAGTGGGTAGTCTCAACTATGCCACATTGACAAGAGTAGATATATGTTACGGTGTGAGTGTGCTAAGTCAATTTATGCACACACCAAGGAAACCACATATGGATGCTGCCAAAAGGATTCTCAAATATCTCAAAGGAACCATAAATGAAGGACTTTATTATCCTTATGTATCTGATTTAGGTTTGAAGCTATTTTCTGATGCAGATTGGGCTGGCTCCAAGGAAGATAGAAGGAGCACTTCAGGTTATCTTACCTTTGCATGTTCAAAGCTTATTTCATGGTCATCCAAGAAGCAACCCACAATTGCTCTCTTCTACTGAAGCTGAATATAGAGGTCTTGCCATAGCTACTCAGGAAGCTATGTGGATGAAGACATTATTCAAAGATCTTGGATTGGAGTTTGGAACTCCAACTATTTATGGTGACAATATGAGTTCTATTCATTTGGCTGCTAATCCTATTTTTCATGCAAGGACTAAAGATATTGAAGTTCATTATCACTATGTACGAGAGAAGGTTCTAAGCAAAGAGATTCAAATATCATATGTGTCCACTCATCAACAATGTGCAGATATTCTAACCAAAGCATTGGATGGTACAAAGCTTTGCAAATTCAAGGCTATGATTGGTTTGCACGTAATCTTGGAAGATTGAAGACCTCAAGCATACTTGGCTTGAGGGGGAGATGTTGGAGCAAGTCTATGACAAGCCTAAGTATTGGCTTGAGTCCCACAAAGTCATAGAAGAAGCCTTAAAATGAAGACTATGTAAAGTTCACTTGTGAACTACCTCTTGTAACTTTTGAAGAGTTTACTTAATGTAAAAGTGAAAGAATCTTAAGTGGTTGAGTCCACTTGATCAAAAAGGGAAAGAGGAGCCACAAATACGTGATTTGTGGTAGGTAGAGAATCAAATCAATCACTGATTGATTGTAGAGTGATTGAGGGAAGTTAGCCTCCCAAACTCAACTATAAATAGATGGCAGCTATAGTCGTGGTTAGAGAGACCTATATGAAGACCTCCAAGAGCTGAGCTTTATGCCATATCAAGGTGTGCTTACAAGGCACACATATGTATCAGTGAGTCCATTGTATTGTACAAGCAATATACTTTCATTTTCATGATCATTTGAGTTCATATTTCCATGTTCTTGTGAAGTGTACTACTCACTGCCATATCTCTCAGTTTTCTCAGTCACATTGCAAAGATTGTTTCTCTTAGGTTGGTGCATCATCTTCCGTGATTTTACTTGGTAAAGTTAACTCTATATATCTTATATATGCTCACAAAATTTCATTGTATTTGAGTATTACAATCTTCAGGTATGTCCAGTTGAAGTCAACCCTGTCTGTCGTTTTCACTTCTCTATCAGGTACCCGACTTTTTTACTCATTTTGTCAGAGCTGTTTCTCCGTGTGTACTTACCCAGATTCAATGATTTAAAGCTTGTTGGATTTCGCATACTATCTAGTATATGCATACAAATGTTTATAATCATTGGTTGCTTAAACCTGGAGTTATGTTTATTTTTCTGCTCACTGGTCTCAAACTATAGCAACCCGTGAAAATCGGGATGATGTCATCACTTGTTAAAACTCACTCTCAGTGTGTGGTTCATTATTTTTTATGAGATTACTCTTGAAAGTTAGCTCTTTAAGTTATTTAGACTTCTCCAAGAGGAACTAACCTAATTGCTGCTGTGCTTAGAGAATTATGCAAAACATTGGACAGGTGTATGAACCAAAATAGCAAGTTTTTCACCTCTGAGCTAACTCCAACTTATCTGTTTTGATCTATCTTTTTGAGAGTGATCTTCCAAGGTACATAGGGTGTCTAATACATCCATTGGCAAGCTAAAAGGGCCCACCACATACTCCTGGAGTTCATTTGCCTGGTGTAGATCAAGGATTTTGCAACACCTCTTCATCTTCAAGCACATACCTATCCATCTCTTCACATGCTCCAATGTGGAGGGCATATGATTTAATGACCTAGAATAGCATAAAAAAGTCATGCCACAGAAACCCGGGATTGGGTCGTGCAAAAATTTTGCAAGGCCCAATTCTGCGTTTTTGTGGCAGGCCCTTTTTATGTATTCTCAGGACATTGCAAGCAATCTAATCACCAAATAAAGACCCCATGTACACGAAATATTTCCTTAAGACTCTTTAAGATACATAGGAGAAATAGAATTCAAAACATTTACACTAAGAGACAAACACTTGGGAGAGCAAATATAATATGAAGAGGATGATATTAATCATTTGGGATATACAAAAAGTTCTCGAAACAAGAGAGTTAACAAATGTTAAGGGTTAATCCTTTTCATCCTTCTAGCTAGCTGCATATCTTTGGGTTGTACTATCACTCTCTTTGCATGGATAGCACAATGGTTAGAGTCCTCCAACATTGAGATTAGATACAACTTTGCAGCTACTTGGAGGGCTTCAATGGCTACCCCTTGAATAGGAGGTCTAGCGCAAGAGCTTTGGATCTATTCCTTCACAACTCTTCCAAAAGACCATGGAATAAGAAGCTTGACACACTTTTGATAATGCTGAATTTTTTCTTCATCCGTTGATCTTTTTCATTGACTTGCAAGGAGTGTCCTACCTCCTTGTGTTACTCGACGGTTCACCAAGATATGATCCTGCGTCCGTGGTGGCTCGTTAACACTTTCTTCATTTGAGGAACTCTCTAATTTTGTTGTAGTCTCTAGTACAATTTGTCTCCATCCTTGTTGTTTGGGCCTTGCCTTGAATGATGTCCTTTGTGGGGGCTCATCATTTCTTGTGTACCATCTCTCTCTTGTTGTGAAGCTTCATTCCCCCGTGATGGAATGCTACCAGAGTTTTTGGTGCAATTAAGCCCAAGCCTACATACTTGATGAATACACATAAGCTTGATGTATTATCATAATATCACTTGAGAAGCTTCATATGTATAACCTCTTAATTTTGAGTCTAATTACTCATTGTAAAAGTGATGTAGAGCCACGAGGAGTAAGGAAGCTTAGAATCTTGTGGTAGTTAAAGTCAAGAGAGAATTAATCCTATACTTAAGGGTTAATTTTAGGTGGGAATTTGAATTTGACTTCAAATGCTTGGCTCTAACACAAAGTTATAAAAGTTGAGGAGAAAATACCGCATGCATCTCGAGGTCTTGAGATAATTTCCATGTACATTCGTTGAGAAGAGAAGCTCACCTCATAGCTCTCTCATTCTACACTCATTGAGCAATGTCTTATTGCCAATGTAATTCTACATGATTTAGTCAATACAGGTTCATTACTTGCTACTCTCATATCTCTCTCACACTCTCTTAGAACAGTGATTTTGTCTGAGATAGTTCTCACTGTGTAGAGCATCATTTTGCATGATTAAAAGCATGACATCTTCAACATAGTGTCTGCTTTACTCCTATAAAGGTTCATTCACAATAGTTCACCCGATCCTCAGCTATTAATCAGACATTGCTCACTGGTTTGTGACAGTCTAGACCCATAAAAGTCCAAGGTGTTGCTTTACTTGCTAAATATAACTCTTTGCATATAGTTTATCATTTTACATGATTTCACTCATGAATGGTAGCTTGTTAAGCTAATTAAAGTTTCCCAAAAGGAATGTTACTAATTTTTGTTGTACACAGAGAATTAAGTGAAACACTAAGCAGGTGTCTCAACCGAAATAGCAAGTTTTGTGCATTGGATCATATGCATATCCATCTACTTTGCTCCTATCATTTGTACATCATCTTCCAAGGAACATATATGATCATTTATTCTTAATAACTAGATAAGGAGGCCAACAACACTCTCTAGCCATCATTTATAGTAGTTGTGAAGCAGGATTTAGCTATGCCATCTCATCTCTTATGATTATCCACCATCTCTCCTTGAACAGTGGTATCAGAGCAAGCACACTCAAGATGGGAGATGGTTTTCCATCCTTCATTGAAAAATTTGTTGGTGTATGAAACATCACAAGAAATGAATTAATGTGACACTAGAACACCTCTATGGTCACGATTAACTCAACGGTTCTCCAAACTTTGAGAAATGATTGCTTAAACTAAGAACTTTGCTTCTTTAGAAATTTGTAGTCGTTGGAATGTTGTAAACTTTGACCATAGACTTGCTTTCGTTGCTTTGGTAGTACTTGGGAAATGATATTCGAGTGCATTTCAAATACTTCCCTTGATTCTAATCCTCTGATGTGTGGTAGCAAATGATCTGAAATTGTTTTATAGATGTATGCTTTTGCACTTGCATCCTTCTTCTGCTAATGCTTTAAAGCATCCAGTTCCTCTTTCTTTGGTTGGCTTTCACCTTCAAATATTGGCTTCTCTTCTTCACCTGTCATGTACACCATGAGATCCTTACTCATAAGTAAGGCTTCCATTCTCATCACCCATGCAGGATAATTATCTCTGTCGAGTTTGTCAATGGAGATATGATCTGCCATAATTCTTTGCTTATGCCTCAATCTGTGAGTTCATAGGCTAAATCATAATACCTTTTGGAGTTCTTTGTGTATGAATATACTTTTGAAGTAATATTTAGATGTCTTGTGTCTTTGAATGCTACAACTTTCAAACTCTAATGAAAACTTTGCAAAACTTCTCATACCTTTGACACCTTCTACTCTCTAGAACCTTTCTGCTCTGATACCACTTGTTGATGTGTGAAACATCAAAAGAAATGAATTAAGGTGACCCTAGAACACCTCTATGGTCACCATTAACTCAATGCCTCTCCAAAATTCGGGAAATGATTGCTTAAACTAAGAACTTTGGTTCTTCAGAAATTTCTAGTCACGGAAATGACATACCTTCAGTCTTTTGCTTATTTCGCTTAGAAAAAATGCTATTTATCCAAGATTTTTGTTTCAATGAAAGTAGAAGAGAAGAGATTTCGAATAAGCTATTAGTTGCTAAAAACAGAGCACTACACATCATGTTATGGCCTTCACAAGATTACTATGTATGAGCTTCCAAAACTAGAAAACTTGCATGTTTAAGTAAGAAACATGTCCTTATTATGAAAATCCAATGCCTAGCATTGACTTGCAGCAAGAATTTGATGCCAAGCATCGAACTCATGTGTTTTAGGCCACGTTTTTAGCATCTAAACTAGTCTCTTGAACACAAACATGAAGTAAAAGACTTTTATGTTGGAGGTTGATGCTCCGTATCAACTTTACGTTGAAACTTGATGCTAGGCATCGAGTTGCTCCACAAAGCTCATGTTTTTAAGAATTTCTAGCATTAGATAAAACTCAAAGGATAAAACAATGACTTATCAGCACAAACTCGATGCCAGGCATGTAGTTGCTTGGAAAACTTCAACTTTTGAACTCATTATCACAATAGACAAAGCATGGAGATGCAGGAGAGAGTCTCATACATAGAACTTCTATTATTTCTTCTGATAGCTATGGAAACTCAAAAACTTTACAGGTGTTTTCTCTCTCAGAGAAGCCCAACCATACTCAGTCATACAAAATGAACTTTTTCTCTCTTCTAACCTCATTCTCTCTCACCGCATCAGTTGATACAAACTAACTTCTATAGATTTTCTCAATCTCCTGATTATTAAAAAACTATAGAACTAAAGTTAAGTCTAAATTTACAATTAAACTACAAGTGTGAAATTGTCCCTTCACATAGGCATGTGCTTTTCTTCTTAGACTTTGACCTTCAAACTTATGTCCAATTTGTGATTGGTTCTCCAAAAAAAATGGAGAGGAACAACTACTCAGCATGGTCCCTAAGGATGCAAGCATACCTCCAAGAAAGAAGCTTATATGGATACATCTCAAGAGATGAAGACATGCCAATCTTCAGCAGCAAAAATCAACCAACAAGGGAAGAGCAAGAGAGGCTAACCACATAGTGTGCAAAGGATGCTCTTGCAAGGTCATATTTACTAAACTCAATCTGTGATTTCTTGTTCCCTCATGTTAGAAATTATAAAACCTCCCAAGAGTCTTGGGAAGTGCTTTCATCATACTTCTCCTCGAACAAAAGAGCTAGGAAGAATAATTTGTGGGTGGAATTCACAACTCTCAAATAGCAATCAAAGCAAGGAGTAGCCGACTATGTAACCAAAATGAAAGATGTTGTTGACCAACTAGCAAGAATTCGAGAAGAGATAGAGGAAGAGCGCATAGTGAGGCAAATCATCAAAGGGATTAAAGCTGATGACAGGTGGGAATCCTTCACCACTACAATGGATCTCTACATGGATATGCTGGGTTTGACAAACAACTAGCAAACAATAAGAAGAGAAGTTGAGGGCATTTCTCAAATGAGGCAACATCAATCTCTACTATATGAAATGCGAGTTTCTAATTAGTCTAGGGAGATACCTTCTACAGGGCATTCAAAAATGCCTATGACTACAACTGCGACCACGAAAAATGTTGCAGTTGCTCCTAAAACTCCTATGGAGTTTCAACTTGAAATTCTATGCAAGCAAATAAAAAATATTAGTAAGTATGCAAGCATATCTTTCCAAGGAGGTTTCTAACTTAAATAATAAGGTTTTCTCCATGAGCTTGCATGATTCTAGAGCAAGTAATAGTGGTATTGGATACGCTAATGTGGCTTTATCAATGCATGCCATGGTGCAACAATTCTCTCCTCCACCTGCTCAGCTAGTATTTCAAACAAAAATTGAAGCTAATGAAAAAGGGGGAGCTGGCAGCAAAAGGTGTGTTTGGTGCGATCGACAAGATCATGCTACCTATGTGTGTGATGAATTTAGCCAAGCAAAAGAAAACCAACTTGTGATAGAAATAGACAAAAAATTATGCGATTTTCATACATGAATTCCTTTGGTTGTCATTTGGAGAAAAGAAGGTATGAAAAAGCTATACAAAAATGTAATTATCACAAATGCATCTGCTAGCACTTCAGTAGCTAGATCATAGCCATTATAAGAACAAAATCTCATTCAATTGAGAGTCTGGCCACCTATTCTATTAAAAAATTTGTAAAAGCTAGCGGTGAGATTATGCAAAAAACTACATGGAATTCACTTGTTGATCAGTTTTTCATATATTTTCATATAGCTAATGTTGAAGAAAAAAGAAGATGTGATGATATGCATGACAAAGTTGACAAGGGTGATCAAAGAGTGACTAGAAGACAATCTAGAGAAGAAGAAATGAAGATTACAAGGGCCTTGTAAGGATCCCTAAGTTTTAGGGATTAAGCTTAATTCTCTTCTTGTTTAAGGGGACAAAGTGCATTTAATAGAGCACTTTTTAGTAGGCTAGAATAGGCTTTTTCTAGGCTTTACTAGGCCTCTCTCTTTCTTCTTCTAGAGAGAGAGCAAGAGAATCTACTTTCCATATCATCAAACTTGAGCATGTATTTGAATAGAAAAAAAAGAATTTATTTTTAAGTCTCACTTTTAGTGTATATTAACTCACAAGGGCTCATGTTTTAAAATATATGTCAAAAGTCACTTTTTGGGGCCCATTTTTTAATGTTTCCTTTAGAAAAAGTATCATTTTCAAGCTCCCTCCAAAAGTAAGTGCCACATCATCAAATCCGTGACTGTGCTTCCCCCAAAATATGTCTTTTTTCAGATTTTATTATTTTTAGCCATACATAATGGAAAAATACACTTTAACACATACACATAGAAGAAAACACATTTTCTAATCAAAACATATGCTTTAGAGTCCCTTCCAACCAGCTTTCCACTTTTTTTTTTATATATTCTTGGTCATTAGCAAAGACGGTGTTGGCATGTATCACAAAATTTACAGTAAAACATCCTCATGCTCATGCATCAACAAGTATCCATGTTCATGTTCCTCAGAGTTTGCTCCAAATACACAATGCAACAATGATGTCAATTCTCAAAATGAACATTGTGTAGCTCGAGAAAAAAGTATTGATCTTTTGACTCATGGTTCACTATATCCTCCTGATCCAATATCTGCTTACCATCTAACATTCCATAACCTCTCAAATTTACTTCAGCTCATTGGTGCAGGTGAAGCTGGACTATAAGGTTATTGCAAGTGATTATCTACACATTCACATGCTACTTCTAAGTATTGGTTCCAATAATAACAACTCCATCATATGAGGGTGTTCACTTTAGAAAGCACAATCATGTCTTTACAAAAAACAACTTGTAAATTTTCAATAGGGTATGAAAGCAAAGGACAACATAATTTCAAAGTTAAATGCCAATCTCCAACAGTTGAAAGAGACTCCACTTGGTATGAGATATAGGAAAAGATCATTGTCAACCTTTGAAGCTTTTCCGTAGGTGGTGGAGCATGCAAATGATGTATATATGCAAGAGGGTGAGTGCTTGTTTTACTTTTATATGTTTTAATGAAGATTTGTAATGGAATCTTTCATTGTATAGGTGATTTATTCAAGACATAAGTGCTTCATCAACAACACAAGGCTAGTTCAAACTGATGAATAGTTGTATAAATAGCAAAGAAATCACTTCTGCTATAGACACACCCATAGGAAAGTGTATTAGAGTTATTGTTGAAGCTGAATTTTCAGAGAAGTTTAAAAATTTTATCAAAGTGCAAGATGTGCAAGCAATATGTGATGAAGCGGGCATTAGTAGAAATGGGTATACTCCAATGTACACCCTTCTAGGGCAAGCCTTACAAGCACAAGGTATTTCTCAAAGTATATGTCCATGCTCATATAAAGTGTCTATAAAAAAAACTTCTAATGAGGATTTCACTCGTACTATTGGAAAATATTTATTCATAGAAGACAATATGCCTACCTCTAATTATCATCCAAATACTCCCAAGAAGTAATCAAAGATCCTATCTACACAAGGGTTTACTTACGACAATATATTTGTGGATCTTTAGAAGCTTCAACAAGCAATGGTTCACTTTTAAAGTTCAACAATCAAAGGTACCCCTACTACATTTTATTTGGTGTTCAAGTTTTATTACATTCAAGTTTCATATTAAGGTAATGTTTCCTCTTTTGTGTAGATTGTAGTGATAAGTTAAAGTTCATACTAAAGCATGATGAGTGCCAAATCATAAAGGGTTAGCGATTAGAAAGGTTGAGTGTCATGCTAATGAATGAATTTATGGACCATGCAATGAGTGATGAAACTTTAGGATCCACTTCGCATTTTACTTGCAGTGTGCAATCAGAGAGAGATATTTGGTGGTTAGGTGCTATAGAAGTTCTGAAAGAAACAAACAATGTTACTTTGTGGACTTTTAATAGGATTCCATGGATTATAGAAGTAATCTCTTCTCAAATACATGGGCAAAAGCTTTCTGTAGATGATATAGGTGATTTTGAGGTAGAATGGCATTTGAGTGGAGACCTTAACAGTATAAAATGCATGTTAGGTTGTAAACAAGGAGCATCTTCCCTCTATCCTTGCCCATATTGTACACAAGGCTACAAAGGATCTACGAGACAGTCTAAACCTGCAAGGGAATTGATGAGAGTTGATGACTCTAAAGAAATCGATGACACAAACTCATAGAATCGTAGGGAATGGGAGATATCACTTTTGAGGTGTCCAATGTTACAAGAACTGACTTGTGATAAAATAAGCAATGATTTGAACCCCATTATTCCATTTCCATTAGTCAATGTTCACTTTTGTACTTTGCATGCATTCATGAGGATGGTTGATAGGATTTTGAACTCCATGTTGAATATGCATTTGCAATGAACTCATTAGAGAGGTCTACAATATAAATCCAAAAAATAGAAGATCTTTTGAATTCTATTGGTTGTCATGGTGGCCATGTCCCTTTAGTTGTTAACAAGTATGGTGAGTCTCAAGAGATTTTACAACAAGTTTCAATGACTGGGAAGAAGGCAAGATGCTTCCTTAAAAGAGATGTGAATATTGAAGATGATGGGAAATGGGAGGTTTGGAAGGACCTTTGCTCCATTATGATAGATGATGATATTCACATCGATCTCATTAATAAGCAAAAGAAGGTTTGGTCATCGTTAAATCAATTGTTACATTTGATGGGTTTGGTTTCCACTAATGCTTGACAATGAGAATTATTCCAAGTGACTTTGAAGGAGTTTCCACAGTCATTGATCTTATCGTGGGGAGAAAGCAACATTACACATTACATAGTAATTTTTGCTTACATTTTTTTATTTGGTCTTAAATACCATGTGTATATCTTATTGACCATACCATAGCATATTCTTTTTACACATGGAGCATATTTTATGAATGAATATGGATCATTGGACATTTTTAGTACACAAGGAATGGAGAAGTCACATTACAGGGCTAGAGGTGTTTACTTTAAAAACACCCATCATGAGGTTGGTCTACTACAATCAAACTATTTAGAAGAAATGTTCAACTGGTTTTTTCGTATGACGTTCGCTAGAAAGTATGTAATGGAACGAGCATGTGAGTCACAAATAGCAAAGATTTCAAGAAAGATACATCATGATATTTCAAGAGACAAATGGATTTCATCGTCAGGACCCCTACATCATGCCCAATGGCATGCACAAAAATTCTGCAAGGGTTCTGCTTGGAAATAGTTTCCCAACTCTTAAAATGCATTGTTTCTTATCAAAACTTTTTTCAAGGTTTTTATAACTCCTTTCTCTTCAAATAAGTTTTCAATGTTTTTTTAATATTTCTTTAAAGTTTTTGAATAATTTTTATCCATTTAAATTTGAACACGACAAATCTTAAGCGAAAGGCTATAAATAAAGGTGTCCTTCATTTTACCACTTTACATTGTAAGAGAATGGCCTGTAGAAAGCAGATTGCTAGAAAGGATCATGCCATCTACCCTAGCCATGTGCAAGGTACCTAGTGCCCACCATGGATGACACCCCACAAGAAGCGTCGAACCACAAGCCACTCTTCTAGAGAAAACTCGGGTGCAAGGACACAATCTTGTTGAAGGAGGGATGGTGGATAATCACAAGAGATGAGATGTTGCAGCTAAATCCTGCTTCACACCTGCTATAATTGATGGCTGGAGAGTGTTGGGGGCCTCCTTAGCTAGTTAATAAGCATAAATGATCATATATGTTGCTTGGATGATGATGTACAAATGATATGATCAAAACAGATGGATAGGCATATGATCCAATGCACAAAACTTGCTATTTAGGTTGAGACACCTACTCAGTGTTTCACTTTATTCTCTGTGTACAACAGCAATTAGTAAAATTCCTTTTGGGGAACTTTGATTAGCTTAACAAGCTACCATTCATGAGTGAAAACATCTAAAATGATAAACTATATGCAGAGAATTATGTTTAGCAAGTAAAGCAACACCCTCAACTTTTACCGGCCTAGACTATCACAGACCAGTGAGCAATGTTTGATTAATAGCTGATGATCGAGTGAACTATTGTGATTGAACCTTTGTAGGAATAAAGTAGATAGTATGCTGAATATTTCATCCTTTTAATCGTACAAAATGATGCACTACATAGTGAGAATCAACTGAGACAAAGTCACTGTTCTGATAGAGTGTGATAGAGAAATGAGAGTAGGAAGTAATGGGCATGTATTCACTAAATCATGAATTACAAAGTAATTGGCAATAAGACATTGATCAATGAGTGTAGAATGAGAGAGCTATGAGGTGAGCTCCTCTTCTCAATGAAGGTACATGGAAATGATCTAATAACCTTGAGATGCATGCGGGATTTTCTTCTCAACTTTTATAGCTTTGTGTTAGAGCCAAGCATTTGAATTCAAATTCAAATTCTCACCTAAAACTAATCCTAAAGTGTAGGATTGAATCTCTCTTAACTTCAACTACCAAATGATACAAGATTCCAAGCTTCCTAAATCCTCATGGGTCTACATCATTTTTATAATGAGTAATTAGACTCAAAATTACAAGAGGTTGTACATATGAAGCTTCTCAAGTGATATGATAATACATCAAGCTTATGTGTATTCATCAACTATGTAGGCTTGGGCTTAATTGCACCAACAACTCCCCCTCTAGCCAAACATGTTTGATCTTCATTGCTCCTTGATATTTTGCAGCCCAATGATCAATTTGAATATGTTCATCTTTGTTCCATCCAATGCTTTGGTAAGTAAAACTACACATTGCAAATGAGTTGACACATATGCTAATTGGATATCCTTGCTTAGCAGTTTCTCTCTTACATAATGATAATGCACTTCAATGTGCTTAGTCCTAGCATGGTACACAGGATTAGCAGTCAAATGAAGTGAACTAGTACTATAATTGGAGTGTAGGAATGTATCTCTAAATCTGCATACAATTGCTTAAGCCACATAGCTTCCTGAATTGCATTAGCCAAGACTCCATACGATAAGGTCATAGTTGATTGCTTCTTGGATGACCATTATATGAGTTTTGAACCTGCAAAAGATAGGTACCCTGAAGTGCTCCTGCTATGATCCTTGGAGCCAACCCAATCTGCATCAGGATATAACTTTGTATCTATGCAAGAAGGGAAGGGATAGAATAATCCCTCATTCATTGTACCCTTTAGGTACTTAAGCACCGTCTTTGCAGCTTCCATGTGTGGCTTCCTTGGTACATGCATGAATTGACTCAATGTACTCACAACATATGCAATATCCACTCTTGTCAAAGTAGTGTAATTAAGACTACCCACAAGTTGTTGATACCCTGTAATAACTTCAAGTAGTTCACCTTCATGTGAACTTAGCTTATGATTGATCTCCATGGGAATACCTGCATCTTTAGTGTTCTCCATCTTAAACTTTATCAACATATCATTTATGTACTTTCTTTGTGTGATGAATATACGTGAATCTGTATACACAAGTTCTAAGACAAGGAAATATGTTAATAACTCTAGATAATTGATTTTGAATTCCTTCATTAGTTGAGCATTGACTTGCTTGATACCATCAGAATCATAACCTGTGATAATGATATCATCTACATAGACACACAAGTAGATGACCTCTGATTTATTCTTCTTTACAAATAAAGAAGTGTCTGCCTTGCTTGCTACAAAGCCTTGATCCTACAAATAGGTAACAAGTCTACGGTTCCAAGCTCTAGGAGCTTGCTTGAGACCATAGAGTGCTTTTCTAAGCTTGCATACATACCTTGCTTTTTCTTCATCTTCGAAACCTGATGGTTGTGCCATATAAACTTCTTCCGATATCCAACAATTTAATAATGCATTCTTGATATCTAGGTGATATAAATTCCAATCTTTTGATGCAGAAAGACTTACCAATACCTTGATTGTTGGCATCTTTGCCACAAGAGAAAATGTTTCTTTATAATCTACTTCATGTGTTAGGGCAAATCCTTTGCCATTAGTCTTGCCTTGTACCTGTTTATAGAACCATCGGAGTTCCTTTTACCTTTATATATCCACCTTGAACCAATTACCTTCATATCTAGTTTCTTGGGATCTAGATCCGAAGTGTGGTTTTCTTGCAATGCTTCCACTTCCTCTTGCATAGCTTCTATCCACTTTCTTCTTCTTAGCCTCTTCAAATTAAGATCGCTCCTCTGCCATTGAATCTTTAGTGATGTATACAGAGTGTTTTGTGACTAAGGATGTATCATATGCATACCTTATGGGCTTCTTACTTTCTCTTTGTGATCTCCTTAAAGCTTGATTGGAAGACTCGGGTAGATCCTCCAGTTTCTTATGTTTGGACTTGCTTCTTGACTTCCAAGCTTTGAAGTCAACATGCTCCTCATCTTCTGAGTTGATGTCCTCTGCTTGGTGTTGGTCTTCTTGAGCTAGGTGGAAAATCACTTTCCAAATCGTATGGTAATTTGACTTTCTTGCAATCATCTTCAAACCAAGAATTACTCTCATCAAATATTACATCCCTACTAACTATGAATGCCTTGTTAGTGGGATTGTACAGTCTATATGCCTTTTGATTCTGATCATACCCAATGAATATGAATTTCTCAGCCTTAGGGTCAAGTTTCCCTCTGATTTGTTATGGGGTGTGTGCATAGGAAATGCACCCAAATATTTTGCAATGATCCAATGAGGGTTTTCTGCCATTCCAAGCTTCTTATGGTGTCATACCATCGAATGACTTGGATGGAAACTTGTTAACCAAATAGGTGGCTATAGAAACAGCCTCTGCCCATAAATAATTAGGTATTTGTTTATCATTTAACATACTCAACAATTAACATGTTCCTTTTCTCTACCAATCCATTCAATTTAGGAGTATACCTGTTTGTTACTTCCCTCTTTATGCCTCTGTCCTATAGAAATAGATCAACCTCATGTGAAAAATACTCACCACCTCCCAAGTATCGCGACACCTCGACTTATCACGACACCTCCACCTATCGCGACACTCCCAAGTATCATGACACGTCGACCTATCGCGACACCTCCACCTATCGCGACACCCCGACCTATCGCGACACCTCAACCAATCATGACACCTCGAAGTATCAAGACACTCCCAAGTATCGCGACACCTCGACCTATCGCGACACTCCCAAGTATCGCGACACCCCGACCTATTGCGACACTCCCTGGTATCGCGACACTCCCAAATATCGGGACACCTCGACCTATCCCGACACCCCGACCTATCGGGACACCTCGACCTATCGCGACACCCCGACTTATCCCGACACCTCCACCTATAGCGACACCTCGACCCGACCTATCGCGATACACGGGCTTAATGCATGAATTTTTAGAGTGAATTAATTGAGTGAATTGAGGTATATTTGGGCTTAATTTTGGACACATTGAGCTAACATTAGAGCCTTAGGAGTGGGCAAAAGACCTACAAACCAAGGAGGAATTTCCTGAACCTTGAGAGCCTGTTTTGACCCCTAGGTGCCTGAATGGTCATAACTTCACCATACGAACTCCGATTGATGAGATTTTGGTCTCGTTGGAAAGCTTGTTGAGAATTCTACGTGGACCTTGACTAGCTTTTGTAAGAATCATACGTGGAGTTTTCGAACATGTATTTTTAAGTTGGCCATTCGGTAGAGTTAGGTGGTCATAAGATTTTGGGGGTACAGTGAGTTACTCCAAGGGGGGCTTGTAATTGTTGATGTGTGTCAATCAATCCATTGTGGTAAAGGAGCTATATTAACTTGAGAACTTTTGTAGGAACATTGTGTGCAAGCAAGGCATTCCAAGGCAAGCTAGCAAGGGTGTGTACCAAGCTTGGGAGAAGGCTTCCTGGGCTTGTGCAGCAGTCTGAGCAACCAGAGGATTGAGGTTGGAAGTTCTCTCAACCAACCTTTGTCAATTCCTAGCCTAGGCTAAGTACGACTTAGGTGTGGTAATTAATTAGGGCAACGTCAGGCAGGAATTAAGTCCAAGAGAACTAATCAACCAAGTGCAAGCATTAAGTAGGCCTTAAGTGCGAAAACCCTAAGGGACAAAAGTAAACTTGAATCGATCACTTATCAAGTATGAAATTCACTTTAGTATTCTTGACGACGTGATATCAGACAAGATCATAAACATAATAATCAACTAAAAAGAACAAAGTGATTGGTGCCAATTAACCTGCTACGAGAGTGTACTTGGGACCAAGGGGGTAGAGAAACCAGGCATATGAACCTTAGGTCACGCAGACACTTAGGCCAAGACAGACAAAGCCTCAAATCTTCTGAAGCTAGTGTCAATCACACTGCTAGGTCTTGGGCCCAACAGTTGAGTGATTACCCATACACTCCCCGATCAGAAATAAGTGATTCTGAAATGTCCTATAACATGGAGAGACCAGTAGGTAGTTCAGGGGTGGCATACCTAGAAAAGCCAGAAGGACCTTACAAGACTCAATTGGAATACATCAAGACTAATCATCTAGGTGCTCGCATCTACGAAGACGGCCTGAGAAGATCTGTGGTCCAGATTAAGAACCCGGATCAACCCCATGGATTAGAACACCCGGTAGTCAAGTTCGAAAATGGAGCATACCTAGATAAAGAGGGGACTATTTATGTAGTCACCACTCTTCTTGATAGAACAGATGAGTTTGGAAATGTGATTGCGGAGACTGACATGGATGATATAGAGCAAGGGAATTTAGAGAGAGAGCCAAGAACTCCCCGTGGTAAATCCGTCTTGACCAGAATCATGACTCCAGAGTGGATTCCAGAGGATAATAAAAGCATAGATTTGCTTTTAAACCAAGAAACTGATGAGGCTTTTTGGAGGTATAAACCTGCCTAGCCTCAGGAAGTAAGTGCTCTCACAATCTATGAGTTTAAAGACCCTGATAGCCCAGGCAAAGTAACCTTCCTAGGCAATACATCAGAGAGGATCTTCGTGGTTACCGAGCATGACAGACATGCCTACACATGGAAGGGTGAATTTGTTTTTCCCCAACCACGGTCCAATATGTCCTACAGTCACCAAGGAGCTGGCACCTCCCAGGCTCAGGGAGCTCAAGGAGATAGAAGTAGAGATAGACCTAAAGTAAGCTTTGCCAACCCCTAGGGAAGAGAAAGAAGGAGAACAGGGATGGATAGAGAAGAAACCGAGAGATTTAGAGACCCAAGGAACCAAAGAAATGCTGATGATTTTCCTTTGCCAAGGCCAAGAGAACACACTAGGACCCTGAGTCCAACTCAACTGGTGAAGTCCATGAAGAATTACTTCGATGGCACTGGAGACCCTTATGACCATGTGGCAGAATTTAGGCAAGTCTTGAAAGCTGAACAGGTTGAGGACCTATTCACGCAATACAATGCTTTTCGTCTAACCCTCAGGAACACTGCCCTTACATGGTTTCAACCCTTGAATGAGAGGTAGTTTAGGAGCATAGACCAACTTCTAGAGGCATTCATCACTGAATTCTCTAAGAGTGGCATAAGGCATAATACTTCCTCATTGATCCACAGCTTCAAGCAGACACCTCAAGAGACTGTGAGACTTGCGGGAAGAAGATTTAGGCAATACCTAGAGAGATGCCCTATTCTTGAGTTACCCACACCAGCCAAACAAGTGGCTTTATTCCTAGATGGATTGCTGAGTACAAAGTTGAGATCATATGTGTACTTAAAAGACCCTAGGACCATCAAAGAGTGTGTACGCATGTGCATCGACATCGAGGATAACCTAGGGGAGGAATTGGAACTTTCCAAAATCTACAAAGATTCAGATAGTTATGCTAGCCTCTCTTCCTCTCAGTCCACATCCATTGAAGAACTTGCAAAAAAGGTAGCTCAAAAACTAGGTGTCTCTAGCAAACAAATTCCAAGATTTGCCCCAGTTAAGTAGTGCTATACTTGTGGGGGCGACCATATGGCGAATGTATGTCCCATTATGGCCCAACCCCAAGTGAATCCTAGTAGCGAGTACTGCACCATAGAGCAAAGGTACACCAACCACACCGCACAAGACTGTCCATATAACAAACAAACTATCAGGCAAAATTACCCTCAGCCATATCCACAAGAGGGTAGATACCAGAATTAGTACCCACCAGCAATACGGCAGACCACAGCAACCATATCAGCCACCTTATCAAGGGCAGCAGAGACCTCAACCAGTCCTAGTGCAGCAACCCCTTGCTCCAACCAATGTGATCCTAGTGAAATATGCATCTGCTGAAGAAAACCCGAACAGAGCCATAGTCCTAGTCACCCCATTGCTCTCAGACAGTGATCCAAGTGACCATAGTTTTGACTCCACACATATTGATAGCCCACAAGCTTACTACATGCAGTCACCCGAGCATAACGAGTCATACTATTGTGAGGACCCAAGTGAAAATAGTGGGGAGCCTGAGTATGCCAACATCATGTACACAAACCCCAACTCTAGACCTCAACCTAGGCAAGTGCGACCACCATTTCCTAGAGGACCATGCTTCAGATGTCAGGGAGATCACCTTATACGTGATTGTCCACTGCCTACCCCTACACAACCCCAACCAGTGACAATTCAGGGTTTCTGTCAAGACTGCGGAAAAGAGCATCTCCTAGGAGATTGCCCAAAGAACCCTAATAACATGCCTAAAATCACTCCTATCAACGTCATTGGGTTAGTGGTAGACTCTACGGGAAGTATAACTTCCACAGCCCTAGTGCATGTGGTCACTAGAGCCCAAGCCTTGTAGCAAACTCAAGGAGTAGGGCAGGAAAAGAGTTTTGAGGTTAGTGAGGCAGAGAGTATAACCAAGAAAAGGACAAGAGCATGGAGAGATAGTCGGGAGAGAATGAAAAGACAATGGTCACAGAAAATGAGCGAACTTGAGAAAGCTTGAGAGAAACCAAAGCAAAGATAAGTGAACTCGCATCTCAAAACCACTCTCACACCAACCCTCCACCACCTTTCCCTTCACCCGCCAACCCATCTTCTTCCATTCCCGAACCTTTCAATACACCACCCATAACCCACCCACCACCCAGAGTAGGATCAGTCCTAGCCGATCCCACTCCTGAGGATCTAGACATGATGCTTAAAGCATATCAGGCCAGGATCCAAGAAGGGCCAAACATAACTGATCATGACAAATGTTACCCTAGAGACGATCTAGAGATAGAGCGAACAAAGCTTTGTGCTAAGATGGTCGAATTGGCGCAAGCCATGTTTGAAGCCAGTCGCTTGTTCAACGGCTCTAACTCCATTAGAACACCATTGCACTTTGATGGTCTATTGGATAGATTGGAGAGGTTACTTGCAAAGTCTGGACAAGGAGCCACCTCCCAGGCTAAGGAGAGGGCAAATGATAGAATAAGCATTCCTCCCCAGGAAGCTTATGTGCCTAACTCCACTGAACCAGACACCTCTTCTTCTATGAATAGGTATTCACTAGAGTCCCTGAGAGAGATTCAAGAAGAGAAGTGGGCAAAGGAAAGTGAAGTCCCTCCTCCCATTGAACTTGTGGATGACGCACATGAACAATTCCCATAGGACATCCCTTTTATATATGAAGAACAGGAGAGTGCCCAATCTCATGAGAGATTAGACTTCGAGTCTAATTCTTTACAGGAACTACCCCATTTCACAGGCCCATGGGAATCAAAGTCCACTTGTATGAGAGCACCCACAGTCATGGTAAGAAACGAAGATTCAGTCATACCTAGGAACACGGAGGTAGTGAAGAACACTAAGGTGCAGTGCAATCTCACTTTAGAAGAACTACTCAAGGTTACGCCAGAGCTATGGAAACATGTAGCCAAACAAGTACCAGAGATAGCAAAACCTCGTTCCCAGGTAGGATCCCAGAGAACAGTGCCAAAATTACCCTTGGACAAGATAGGAGACATGAGTGAGGGCGAAGAGGGAAACACATATCTTCCTATCACCCATCAAGGATACACCACCAAGGCCATTCTAGACTCAGGTAGAGGAGTTGCAATTGCCACCACTTCTCTATGGAAGCGTTGGGGCAAGCAAGCACTCAGGCCCACGAGGATGAAATTGCAGATGGCTGACGGTCACATAGAGAGACCCTTAGGGCTGCTAGAAGGAATAACTCTCACTACATGTGGTGTTGAGTTTGAGCACACCTTCACCATATGTGACTTTAGCAAAAATCATGCCTATGAGATGATTTTGGGAGGACCATTTATGCGATAGTTGCAAGTGGTACAGGATTGGGGAACCAATTCCTTGTACCTGCAACACTTAGGTGTTACAACCAAAGTCAATCTCAAGGATTACTCTCATAGAGACATACCGCCCACTCAATGGAATCCCATCCATAGAGCCAAGGATGACACGGAGTCAGTGCATTCCATAGGATCAGGATCCTCATGGATGCATGAAGACACCCACTTATGGATGTGCAAAGTGGCAGTAGAAGAAGAGTAAAGAGAAAAAGCCAGAGAGGTAGGTGCGAAAGAGACACATAGATCAATTCAAGACCCAGCCTATGCACCTGTAGTATTTCCCGATGAAGAGTTTGAACCTCACGGCTGGGCAGAAATTTGAGCAACAATGGATGTAGCCATCAATGAAGAGCAGTGGACACCCCACTGTGATGAGGATGGCTATGACATTTCAGTCTTCTCAATAGAGCCAATCATGGGAGATGCAGTTTTAGAGGAATGCAAACCTAGCCCTGATAGAGTTGAGGCTGCAAGTGACTCCGACTTAGAGTCAATCATTATGGACCCACCTTTTGCATCAGATGAAGAATACTTCTATGAAGTTGAAGCTTACCCCCAGAGACATGGAGAAATCACGAATGATGTGAGGTTAGCCACACAAGTAGCCACTAAGAGTGGAGGAAAGAAAAGAAAGAAGAAGGAAGTCACTCCGGAGGCAGAAGAATCCTTGTTTGAGGTCCCTGAAAACTTTAAAAAATATGAGATAGACAATAGGAGAGTCATGATAAGAATGCCTAAACGTGAGGCACAAGCAGGAGAGGCCTGTGATAGCAAGGAAACTACCAAGAAAATAGTTGTCACCATAGAAGAGGGAGAAGAAAGATGCACCTACATAGGGCATGACCTGACGGAAGAAGAAGAGCAAGAGTTGGTAGCTTTGCTAAGAGAGTACAGAGATGTATTCGCTTGGAGCTACAAGGACCTGAAAGGTGTCGACCCAGACATATGCTCACACACGATTCCCATGACCTCAGATGCCAGACCATCTAAGCAGAAGCCCTATACATACAATGATAACTACGCTGCTAAGGTCAAGGAGGAGATAGATAGATTGGTAGAAGCTGGGTTTATCTATGAGATTGAGCACACTGAATGGGTATCCCCCATTGTGGTTGTGCCCAAGAAGAATGGAAAATTGCGTGTATGTATTAGCCTTAAAAAATTTAATGCCGCCACGATTAGAGACAGTTATCCGCTTCCTATCACTGAGCATCTATTAGAAAGGGTAGCAGGCAAGGAAGTGTACAGCCATTGCACCAGAAGATCAGCATAAGACGGCTTTTGCCACAGAATGGGGCATATTTGCCTTTCGGGTAATGCCATTCAGGCTTACCAATGCACCTGCTACCTTTCAAAGATTAATGTGTCACGTGTTTAAAGAGTTATTGAGGAAGAATTTGGAAGTCTATGTTGATGATCTTTGCGCTCATTCCAACATTAGACAGACCCATATACCTGAACTCAAACAAATATTTGATAAATGCAGAGAATATCAAGTCTACCTGAACCCAGAAAAGTGTGTTTTCATGGTCAGGCAAGGCAAAATTAGGACACAGTGTCTAAGAACGACATATCCACTGACGAAGAGAAAGTGAGAGCCATCGTAGAACTACCTAGGCCAAAGAACGTCAAGGAAGTACAGGCTTTCATGGGGCATTGTGGTTACTACCACCGGTTCATTCACATGTATGCTGTCATTGCAAAGCCTCTGTATGCCCTTCTAACTAACTTTGAGTGGACTGATGAGTGTGAGAACTCTTTCACGGAGCTCAAACGAAGATTGTGTTCAACACCAATCTTGACCACACCAGATTGGAATAAGCCATTCCATGTCCATGTAGATGCATCCAATTATGCAATTGGATGCGTGCTAGCACAACCTACGGGTGAAGGTAATATGGATCTTCCAATTGCCTATGCCAGTAGACAACTGAATGCAGCTGAACGAAATTATACCACCACTGAACGGGAGGGGTTAGGCATGGTATACACAGTTAAAAAGTTTAGACACTATTTGTTTGCAAATAAGTTTAAATTTTTTACTGATCATCAAGCTCTGTTGTACTTGGTAAACAAGCCATGCAATACAGGTAGGTTGGTAAGATGGTTCCTCTTGCTAATGAAATACGACTTTGAAGTTTTGGTGAGGAAAGGAAAGACCCATCTGAGAGCAGATCATCTCTCTAGGCTCACATCAGGAGAGGCCCCACAAGGAGTGTTAGATGACTTACCTGATGCTTACTTGTTTAATTTGGAAGTTGTACCTCAGTGGGCTAAGCCATTAGTGCCAGTATTAACATACGGGCCTAATCACTCAGTAATAAACACACAAGAGAGGGAGATAGTAAAAGCTCAAAAGTATCATATCTTGGCAGGAAGTATGTACAAGCATACCGATCAGGGAGTATTAGCCTGTTGCGTAGAGGAGGACGAGTATGCTAAATGGTTGCAATTAGCACATGTAGGTGCATTAGAGCAACACTACTCAAAACAACGAACCCTACAAACTCTAAGGAGACTAGGAGTGCATTGGCCAACTATGGAAGTTGATGTCCATAGAATGTGCAAAGAATGCCCAATCTGTCGCACTAAACCACCAGTGGAACACACCACTCTTTATCGAGTGTCTCTAGTGCCAGATTGGAGTGACCACTGGTATCCTTCTTGAGGATGAAAACATTCCCTCAAGATATGACATTGGCCACAAAGAAGTTTGGAACAAGAAGCCCTAGAGTACGCACTCGTTGGTGATAATTTATACAAACGTGGTAAAGATGGTTACCTAAGACTGTGTGTCCATGAGAGCGAATATCTGAAGATATTAGAGACTGCTCACCAAGCTGTAGCAGGAGGACACCTTTGGTCCAGACCGAGTGATCAAGGCAATACTGTTTGCAGGATTTTGGTGGCCCACCCTTCACACGGATGCTCATACCTACGTGAAGAGGTGCGAGGTTTGTCAGCGAACTCAGTATCCCATACGCAAGGATGAGATGCCATTGAAACCTATGATGGGTGGACGTGCATTCTCTAAGTGGGGAATAGACTTTGTCAGTCCTATTAATCCCCCAGCTAAGGGTTCACATGCCGAGTATATCATTGTGGCCATAGACTATTTAACCAAGGGGGTAGAAGTGAAGGCCACTACGAACAATGATGCTCAAACAACAGCAAAATTCTTATTTGAAAATGTGTTCACTAGATACGGATTGTCAATAAAATTAGTAAGTGATAGAGGCACACACTTCTTTAATGAAGTCATAGAAAACCTTCTCCAAGAATTCTTGGTAGTACAGAAGAAGTCTGCCCCCTATCACCCACAAGCTAATGGCCAGGCTGAGAGCACAAATAAGATCTTATGCAATGTGCTGACTAAACTGGTGAATAACAAATGCTCTGATTGGGACAAACAGCTACGCCACGCTGTTTGGGCATACGGAGTGGCCTATAAAACGGTACTCCAAGCCACACCCTTTCAGATGGTGTTTGGCGAGAATGCGGTGCTATCATTGGATTTTTTGATACCTACATTACGAGTAGCACAAGAGCATGACTGGACTGGCCATGAACTATCCTCTAGAATCTTTGATCTTGAACGTTTAGGTGAGACACGATTGAGAGCTGCAGCAGGAATCTATGCAGCCAAGAAGAGGCAAAAGGCGTATTTTGATACACATGTGAAGAATAAAGGATTGAAAGCAGGAGACCTAGTCCTACTCTACACACTGAAGCAGCATGCATGAAAACTAGAGAAAAGAGGCTATGGACCAATGATTATCAATAGGATCTCCACAAGTGGAGCAGTACAACTAGCCACCCTAGAGGGTGATGTACTACCAAGTTACATAAGCGGATGTACAGTCAAGCTATAGCAAGAACCCTTAACTGAAGAAATGGTCAATCGACTTAATACTGCAAAGAAACGTAAGGAAGAGGAAAAGCAAATTCATGAAGAAGCACAGGCTGAAGCTTTAGAACGCATTCGACGAATGAAACTACGAAGACAAGGTAGAGATCAGGCCATGACTGACAATCATGAAGCTCATGGTTATCATATTGCCATGTGTGAGGCTTCAGGTAAGCGGACCCATACGATAGTTGATCGGCGACCTTTTGTGACCCTAGAAATAGGACAAGGAGACAGTACAACGAGCGTGAGAGCTTTAATTGATTCAGGAGCCGCCACTAGTGCAGTTCGGCTTTCTTACTGCCAACAATTGCAATTGGAGGTAAAACCCCTAGAAGCATATCTAATAGGATTAGGAGGTGTCGAAACCCCTTGCATGGAAGAGGTGGAGCTTCCCCTCTACATTCAGGAGGTACTAATGCCAGCAAAAGTACTAGTATGTGAAGATGAGGATCTTACTGAGCCTCTTGTCTTGGGCCAAGACTGGATCTATGATCATGCAGTCAACCTCAACCTAAGAAGTGAACTTCTTCAGGCTTGGGCAGGCCAAAGCCGCCTTATGATTGAATTAGAAAAACCAGCACTCAAACCAGTAGAAAAGGCACCAACCCTTAGTCCCTCCAGGAACCCACATGAACATAACAATGTTGTACTTGTCCAAAGTTCTATGGTGCAGAGGATTGTCAATCTTATCGAAAGTACAAAAGTCAATGAGGAGTTGGCAGCTGTTCCAAAGAAAGTTCCAAACATGCAGACCGAACATCACACGACACGAAGGAGGCTGATGACCAAGAAGCAGGAGCACCAACCAGTGCAACACGGAGTACCTAGTGGCGTGAAGCAGATCTGGATGCGCAAGGATGGAAAACCCACAACTCTAGTAACAGGTTCTCAAGGAGGCACAAAACAAGCCACACCATCAAGGTCAAAAGTGACGGACTACCCTAGGCAACCTCCTATGCATACCATGTCTATTTGGGTCCCTAAGCGGTCAATGAAGGCTAGCCCCAATGCTAGACAGATATGGGTGCCCAAGGCCTGTTTACGAGCCCAAATAGCTCCAACTCTAGTCACTGGCATAATTCAACACTCACAAGTCCTCTCGACAAACAACTCAGGAACTCTACCTAAATCCCACACTAACCCACACTCAGTCAAACCGAGTAATGTCTGGAAATGGGTACCCAAAAGGTCCCAAATCCATCACAATCTAGTTCATAAATCTTTACCTGTCATTAGCTCTAAGAGCTACGAATCCTCTATCAACATTTGGAGACTTAAACCCTGTATCAAACCCCCAGTCCCAATTTTGTAAATCCATCCACTCTGATGTAGGTGCATTCTGAGTACTTTGCATGTCCACAGTATGCATTTAGGAGTACACTAACCACTAACCACCACTTACATCTATCACGAACACTTCACCCTAACCACTAACCTTTTGGATTGTCATGTTAGTATTGTGAAGGGAACACCATTACATCCTATTTCCTATGCAACACTAATGTGCCTTTCTTCTTCTAGCAGATAAGCACCCGATTCCCATGGCAGCAGCAACAGGCACGAGCTCTCAGGCAGGCACTAGCATTCAAAGCAATTGGGATACCATGCCTGTGGAGGCCCCACTGACAGCAAGGCCTAAAGAGCTTTTGAATGTGAGAAGAATTCCCATTCCGGATCCACCAAGTGGCCTGACAGAAAGAGTAAAGGGGCATTCTCATTGGTTCAATGAGATGCTAGGAGATTTGGGAGACACAGATCATATCTGGGAATCCAAGTTGGAATGTGGAGGAGTGTGGTGGACCTTTCAGTTCTTCTCACGAGAATTTGAAGCATTGCAAAATGTTGCCCCTCTTCAAGATATTTGGCAAAAAGCGGGATTGCAAGATTATTTTAGTGCAGCATTGCCTACACCTGATTTTCTTCAGTGCTACTACTTGATTGCAACTCTCAAGGCGACAGGAGACAAAGATCATTCAGGCACATTCCTGGTGCCCTCTCTATCAAACCAGGAAGAAATGAAGAAGTTTGAGTTGAATATCACTTTAATCAGGGAGGCCCTTCAGATGTATGGCACCCATGTACCCTCCAATCAAGATCCTTTGATACCAGAGTCGATGAAGAACAACAAAATCAAGAAGTTGAAAGAAATGTGTGCCCTCACCCCCAACATCCCCATACCACTGCGGATGTGCCTTCAACACTTCGCATTTCCAGCACAAGACCGGTTCACCTAGCCTCATAAGAAGATCTGGTATGGGTTATACCTAGCAGAGACCGGGAGCTTACCTATGAAAATGCCAGTATGGATCCTTGATCAGTTATATGAAGCAGGCAAGCGAGGAGTGAGGAAGCCTACTTTGAATGGCTGCTGCGCCATTTCAAGAATCATCTCCAGATGCCTGGCTTATGATGTGCCAATTGCACGAGCCCTCAAGTACTCACAATTGGAATTCTTCCAAGGGCGGAGATCAGGGGTTCAACCCACTAAAAGAATGCGTGGATCACTTTCACAGGTTCTGATTCCTTGCGAAATTGCCACAGAGACTTCCTGTAGAGAAGAAGAACAAGTAGCCCCTTTCACGATCCATCTCCAAGGACTACAATCAGGAGACTTGGTACAACCCACCCCATCAGCCCCCCCACTACCCACAGATGTTGAGTTTGCATCCATGGCTACATTGGCAGCAGATCCATCCTTTGACTTTGAAAGCTTCTTACAAACAGCACACTTGTCTGAGAGTGAATTATTTTCTGACAATGATGGTCCCGGATCATCATCCCAAAGAGAACGGCCACAGAGTGAGGCAAGAAGGGTACGTTGGGAAGATGAGGCACAACACACTCAGGCGGGAGGCACACACGAACAAGAGGAGATGCAGAGGAATGAATCGGAGGAGAGTGAGGAGGAAACCCCTGCTTACACTGCACACCTTAAAAGGCTCTACAAAACAATCAAGCAGGTACAAAAAAGACATAAGCTATCAGAAGAGGCAAATAGAGCACTAGTGAACCAGATGTTGCAAGAGGAGAACGCGGATCCCCACTTTGTAGAATCATTGAACCTTTTGGCGGAGACATATGGGATTATAGAAGCTATGTGGATCATGTTACATCGCAACCCTCCTCAATACGATCAACGAAGGATCGATACACGACCACGAAGGGGGAAGATGATTCAAATGGAAGTCTCTACAGCCCTCCCTACCACCACCCAAGAAGATGTTCACATGGCCAGCCCAACTAACATTGATGAACCAGAGGTAAATACACAGATACCATCTCCACTATCACCTCCCATCCCGCCCTCCGAAACCCTCACTACCAGTATTCCTGAACAACCAGTAATAGCCATTAGTGAAACTATACCACACACCACCATTTCTCCATCCTGCCCTTTACCTCCATCCACTAGTTCCAGCCAACTTCTTGAACCCCATATAGGCCACCCCGCCACCAACCAAACTATAATAGGTCACCCTTCATATTTCCCAGCCCTCGGACAACCACTTGCCACTACCCAAATCTTAACACACTCATTCCTGTCTACCGATACTATCCCTCTTTCCCAACCCCGCACCACTGAGGTCCTTTGGACCTTCTTAGAACCAACACCCATCACCCGACCTCCATTCTTAACAATCCTTGTAAATATACTTCAACAAATAGAGAATTATAATAAAAAGTCCCTTTCCCAACCCACCTCCCCCACATTCACTGCCACCACTAACACACCACCTACCATTCCTGTATTCACGATTCACACTTCACACACCATCACGTCGGATCCTATGGACATTTCACCTTCCACAGGACCACTCACCACCACATTTGTCTCAACATCACCACTTGTAACTTCACGCACATCACCACACACACCCACTGTCAGCACAACATCCACTTTTCCCTTTCCCATTTCCCGACCCCCTGCATCTTTCACCTCCACCTCTGCATCCACCTCATTCAGTCATGCATTGGACACCATGTTTGAAGCCGCTGCCCAGCTTAAGGAAGAATACAGATTATTGGAAGAAAACAATAAGGAGCTGTGTACTCTGTCCTCCCACCTCCAGGCATGGGTCAATGCCTTGGAGTTAAGTAATACAACATTACAACACGAAGTGACCACCCTCCAAAAATCGAATGCAGAGCTGGTAGCCAAGTATACGGAGACGGGTAAGGCTATGGAGGAACAACTCAGAGATCAGCTAGCCCGTAACGCAAGGCTACAAAGAAACATGGATCTACTCCGACGACACCTAGCGGCTGCCCAAGAAGAAAATAGGAGATTAGAGCAACAAAATCAAGACAACCTCGAAGCCGCCATAGAGAATACTCCAGGGGCACCCATCGACCCCGCTAGCTTCCGGGCCATCCCTTCAGAAAGCATACAACAAATATTGGAAACCTATGCCAACCTCTTAGAAGCACATGATCAGTTTGCCAACCAAGTAAAGGAGCTACAAAGATCCCAAGTGCCTACACCACACCCACATAGGGCAGAACTTAAAGAGATGGTCAATGCTGCCACTTCTTTAGATCCTGAATCTTCAACGACCAATGAGGTACTTGAGCTACGACGACAAGTGGCAGAATTAAAGATAAAGTTGTTACAGTATGAATAACCCCCTTCTCCACCTGATCAACCACTAGAAGAAGAAGCAGTAATCATTCCAGTGGAGGAAACATTTGAAGACAACTATGAGCCTCAACCCCTTCTAGGAGGCAGAATCACGGAGGAAGGACAGGACACTTATGAAGAGCCCCCTTCGACATGGATGAAACAGGTAGAAGAAATGGGGACAACTCAGGAAGAACGTATCTCCACTCAGATGCTGGCAATGAGGACCATTGAAGAAACCATACTTCAATCAGAGTATTTCAGACACGCCCCTAGAAGACTGATAACTAGTTCTGAATTACAATATAAACCCTATTTTGTATTATTGGCCGACTACAACGCAGAAATCAAAAGATTCACTAACAGGTACCCCACGTTCGCAACACAATTCGAACTAGAGGATATTCCAGAGGCAGCCAAAAAAGGGGCCATATTCCAACCCATCTGGAGGCAAAAGTTACTCGAAACCTATCTGGAAATGCTTAGAACATGGGACCACGCTCCCATGCATTTGAAGTATAACCCTTGTTTCGGACCCGTACAAAGGAGACGATCATGGAAAGCATTTGCTATAAAGGTTCAGAACAATGCAAATTGCAAACAATGGCTGAATTACCCCTCGATCGCACCACCAACAGGCACACCTACAGTAGCATATATGGTAGCTACCATCAGACATTGGATGCCACGCCTCCACCCCATGCCAGATGTCGCCGCATAGATGATGCTCAAAATTTTGGACATGATGCAAGTGGTGCTAAAGGCTTTTCGAAATGTACGTAATATTCAGCCACCAATTCCAGGCTTCATCAACGGTAACTATGACTTACTTTATGATATGAGCACGACCCCAAGTATCCGAGTGGCTTATGCGTGGCATGCACGAATAAGATATCTCCCTGCTTGTTACAAGCAAACGTTTGATGACATGTTCACCACCGGGTTCTCGGAAGCACACTCAGAAGTATTCGCACCACGCCCAACTCATCTGCTCCAACTATTCGCATGCAAACAGACAATGCACTCAGAGCTCTACACCACGCCCCAACTTGACATGCCTGGTGCAGTTAACTGGGAGGCCCTGCAGAGAGACCTGGTCAAGGGACTGCGGATTAAAGAACAAGAATTGGCAACAGACATACTACAACAATACATTGATCAAACTGGGGAGCAGAGGTCTGTCAGAGGCGACAGACGCTAGGGGGGGAAGAGTGTTGGCATCATATAGGAAGAAGCCAAGTATGGGCATGCCTGCGGATCTAGCACTAAGGCAACCTATTAAAATTTTTCCAAACCTTACATCATTATAAAAGTGATTCTCATCACTAGAAACCCTTGTAAATACCGTTTCATCTTTTTGTAGCTCCATTTTGTACAAGTCGAGGAGTCCTCGAGCTTGGGGAGCCTTAGAAGTAGTTGCCTGCCAATTTTCATTTTTTTTAGATCTCGTTTGAGCCCTCAAATAAGCCCTGGAACCTAATTTTTACCTAGGCCGAACACTAGGTCTGGACAGGGCCAAAGCTAGTCAAAAACTATAAATAGAGCTAGAGAGCTCATTTTTGGGCTAGCTTCTTGTAGTTTTGAGCTTGTATGAGAACTTGTTGGTAATAGAAGTGATTCCATTGTCCTACTCTCTTTGTTCTTGCTGTGTGTGCACGTGTGTGTGTATGTGTGTGCATGTTGGTGTGCTTCTCACTCACACATTTGTGCCTTCGCTTGCTCGAGGTCTTCATACCATCCTCATGTCTTCCCGGATTGACTTTAAAGGAGGTGCTACTCATCACTGAGCTACAACTTACAACAGAGGAGCATGAAAGAATCAATTCATGGTGTGCCAAAGATGCATTAGCAAGGTCATACTTACTTAATTCAATCTTTGATTTTCTTCTTCCACACATTAGGAACTATAAGACATCCCAGGAGACTTGGGAAACATTATCTTCATTTTTTTCTTCCATCACAAGGGCAAGGAAGAACCGATTGTGGATTGAGTTTACCACTCAAAGGAAGCAACCCAAGCAAGGCATCTCAGAGTATGTGACCAAAGTCAAGGATGTAGCTGATCAATTGGCAAGCATAGGAGAAGAGATTGAAGAGGAGTAGATTGTGAGACAAGTAATCAATGGCATTAAGGCGGAAAACAAATGGGAGAGCTTCACATCTGCCATGGACTTGTACATGGACATGCGGATTCCAGATCTTACCACACTCATGGGGCAACTCTTTACCCATGAAGCCAAGCTCAACAAGAATGGAGATTCATCAAGGGGTAATAACTCTTCTACCCTATACACAGATAAAGGCAAGTCTAAAGAGAAAGGAAAAAAATAAGAATATTGAAAGATGAAGGTACAACCTCTCAAGATGAAGAAGTTGGAGGATATACCTAAATCATCCAACCAAGCAATCAGAAGATAACAAAGGGAAAGCAAGAAGCCAATCAGATATGGGTATGACACTCCTTTAGTTACTAAGCATTCTGTTTATCTTGCAAAAGAGTTTTCATGTGAAGAGCCATCATCATACGAAGAGGCAAAGACTAAGGCAGAATGGAAGGAAGCTATGGATGAAGAAATTGAAGCACTCAAGGAGAATGATACTTGGGAGCTAGTGCCAAAGAAGGATTCTATGAAGGTAATTGGTTCTAGATGGATTTACAAGATCAAGAGAAATTCTGATGGATCAATATGCAGGTACAAGACTAGACTTGTGGCTAAGGATTTTGCACAAACCCAAGGAGTTGATTATGAAGAAACCTTCTCACTTGTGGCCAAAATGCCAACCAATTGCTAAGTATGGCTACATCAAAGAATTGGAACATGTTATTGGTAAGTATGGCTACATGAAAGAATTGGAACATGTACCAATTGGATGTAGAAAATGCATTTCTTAATGGCTGGATTTCAGAGGAGATCTACATGTGTCAACCTCCTAGCTATGAGGACCCAATCAAGGTAAATCATGTGTGCAAACTAAACAAAGCTCTTTATGGATTGAAGCAGGCACCTAGGGCATGGAACCATAGGTTGACTACATACCTTCAAGATCAAGGATTCATCATGAGTAGAGTAGATACTTCTTTGTTTATTAAGAGAAGTAATTCAAAGGTGATATACCTATGTGTGTATGTTGATGATATCATAATTACAGGTAATGATGCCAATGGCATCAAGAAAATCAAGAGTCAAATGATGCAGGAGTTCAAAATCAATGGTCTAGGGTCACTAAAGTATTCTCTTGGACTTGAGTTAGTCTATACTAACTCTCGAATTTACATTACACAAATACAGGACATGTTAAAGAAGTCTCATTTGCAGGATGGCAAGATAGCAAGCACTCCAATGGAGGTAAACCAAAAATTAAGTGCTCTTGAAGGTGATGTGCTTGATAATATTGAAGGATTTCAATGTTGGGTGTGTGTAGAAGTGTGAGAGACACACGAGAAGCACACGAGCACAAACGCAGCAAGACACAAGGAGAAGATGAATATTATTCAACTCTTACTTCAATTCAGCTCATTGTCAATAGAGAGAGCTATTCTAGCCATCATCTTCTCCTTGTGTCTTGCTGCGTTTCTGGTCCTTGTGTGTGCTTCTCGTGTGTCTCTCACACTTCTACACACACCCAACAATGGTATGAGAGCAGGTTCAGCTCCTTCTCAAGTTTCGGTTTTTCACGTCGTGGTGCGCGCACTTTTTACAGTGAAAATTGACTTCGGAGCATAGAATAGTGAATTTCATCAATGGAGGAACATTTCCACGAGGAGTGCTGGAGTTTTAACCCCATTTCGAATCCATTAGTGCAGTCAGAATCACCATCAGAGTGACAATTTGTGAGCTAAAATTTTAGCATTCATTTCAGCTTTCGTCGAAGTGAAGATTTTATCACATTCTTGTTCTTTTGTGAAATGGCAGGTAGCAATGACTTGTTTGGCATGCTTCAAGCTGAACATAAGCTTGATGGGACCAACTATCCGATGTGGTCTTACATGATGAAGCATGTTCTTGTTGCTAAACAACTTTGGAACATAGTGGCAGACGTAGATCAAAGACCCACAGATGCTTCTATTTCACAGTCTACTGTCACAGATAGAGATTCTTCTTCGAGTACAGCGGTTTCTCCTTCTCCACCTATACAAGAGCACCTTAGATGGGATGGAGAAGATGCTCAAGATCATGCTTTGATTGCGCTTTCAGTGAAGCATCATATAGTTCCGCACATTCGGTCATGTTCTACATCGAGACAGGCATGGGACACTCTTGCTTCTTTGTATGCCGTGCGTAATGAAGCACGTGTTGCATACTTGAGGAAGCAACTTGAGGATGTATGTATGGTTGAAAATGAGTTGGTGGATGTGTATGTGACTTGCATCAAGGACTTGAAAGAGCAAATGCCAAATATAGATGAGATTATTGCGAATGCATCACTCATTTCTACATTGTTGAAAGGATTACCAGAATATTTTCAAAGCTTTGCTACTACACTCCGTTTGGTTGCACAAGGAAATCCTAATATGTATGCATTTGATGAGGTTGTGTCTCTTCTTTTGCAAGAAGAGCAATCTAGAGTGAATAGAAGTGGTTTGATTGAGGGAACGCAAGCACTTGCTATCTCACAAAAAGGGAAAAGCAAGTATGGTTCAGCTTTGGGTTCATCAAAAGCAAAGCCTTAGCCTTCCTCTTCAACTCATTCGTCTTATGATGGTGGTTTGCAAAAGAAGAAGAGATGCCAATATTGTCGGAAGGCTGGTCATACTATTGATGAATGTAGAAAGCTTGCTAAATGCAATGAAAAGAAGAAGGAATCCGGCATGTCTATTGCTAAAAATTCAGCAAATGTAAAGAATGATGAAGCTAACATGGCTCAAGATTTTTGGGCATGTGTTGTTACATGTCATTATGATGCTTCTTTGCATTCTAAATGTATGGTTGTGAGTGAGGCTGATTCCGATTGATTCTTTGATAGTGGTGCTTCAAAGCACATAACATCATGCAAAAGATTTTTTGCCTCTTTGAAAGATGCACCAAAAGGAGGACATGTGGTGTGTGCAAACAATGCCTCTTATCCTATCATTTGAGTAGGAGAAATTGAGCTTATGGCTGCAAATGGAGGTGTGATTCTCTTGAAAAATGCATTGTATGTGCCCGGTATCAAGAAGAACTTAATTTTAGTTCCGTTGATTGCCAAAGCTGGACTTCATCTACATTTTGTTGATGATAAGTATATGGTTCATGATTTCAACAATGGCAATGTTATCATGATGTCCAGCACATTATGTAATGGTTTGTGTTACATGGATACATACAAGAGGTCTGCCTCAAATGCCTTGGTTGCTCATACTTATGGCTGGAATGGAGCTTTGGCATGCTCATTTTGGTCACTTGAACTTCAATGGTTTGCTCTACTTGCAAAATAAGGACATGGTTATTGGTTTGCCTACACTTGAGTCCATTGAAAAGCATGCATGTGAAGGTTGCATTCTTGGAAAAATGCATCATGTTTCTTTTCCAAAAGATATTCATACACACACTACAAGAAAATTGCAGCTTGTTCATAGTGATGTATGTGGTCCGATCAAGAATCCATCTTTTAGGAAGCATGTATATTTTGTTACCTTCATTGATGATGCTACTCGGCATACATGGGTGTATCCTATGAAAACAAAGAATGAGGTATTTTCTTGCTTCAAAGCTTTTTTAGCTATGCCTGAAAATTTTTCTTCACAAAAGCTTTTGACTCTATGCATGGATCATGGTGGTGAATACATGTCACATGAGTTTAATGCTTTTCTTCGTGAAAGGGATATTTCACACCAATGTATAGTGCCATATACACCTCACCAAAATGGTGTTGTCGAGCATAAAAATAGAGCTCTACTTGAAATGGCACGATGTATGGTTAAAGGAAAGCATTTTCCTTATAAGTTTTGGATGGAAGCAGTCATGTGTGAAAACTATGTGTTAACACACTACCCTACAAAAGCATTGAGATTCATCACTCCTTATGAGGCTTGGAATGGTCATAGCCTATGGTTAGTCATATGTGTGCGTTTGGTTGTTTGGCATATGCTCTTGTGCCATCACAACATCACAAACTTGATGAAAAGGCAAAGAAATGTATATTTGTTGGTTATAGTTCTGAAATTAAGGTATATCGTTTGTATTATCCATTGACGAACACAAATATTGTGAGTCGAGATGTGGTATTTGCTAAAAATTCAGTTTTCCCTCTACTAGAATGCAAAAAACAGCCAACAGTTAGCTCACAAGATGTGTTCGATACACTCATGCCTTTGTTTCAAAATGGTGTGTTTGACTATGGCCATGTAGATCAGCCAACTGAGGCTCAAAGGGCTGAAAAATTCCAGCCAAATAGGGCCAAAGATGCAGAGAATTTCTAGCCAAACATGGCTGAAATTTTTCAGCCAAAAATTATGAAAACTGCTGGAAATTTCCAGCCATGTATGGTTGAACATTTGCATCAAAATATGGTTGAAAATGAGCATGAAATTCAGCCCATGCATGATGTACATATTGAAGATGTATTACATAATGAATGTGTGTCTATCAAGAGTGCACAAACTATGCCAAAGTGGCTAAAACAAACTTTGCAGGACAACAAATTGAGTGCACCTTTACTTGGTAGGACAAGATCAAGCTCTCACCATGCATCAAGTAAATTTGTGGATTATTCTCTTATTGCTACAACATGTAATGAAGAGCCACTTTCTTTTGAAGATGCATGTGATGATCCAAAATGGATGAGTGCTATGCAATCACAAATGGATTCCATACATAGGAATGGTACTTGGGAGTTATGTGAATTGCCAAAAGGAAAGAATGCCATTGGTAAAAAGTGGGTTTATAAGTTTAAGAGAAAATCTGATGGTAGCATTGACGGCTACAAATCTAGATTGGTTGCCAAAGGATATGCACAACAACATGGCATTGATTATGAGGAAACATTTGCACCTACTTCACGCATGACTACCATTCGTACCGTGGTTGCATTGGCTGCCTATCGAGGTTGAAAAGTGCATCCATTGGACATAAAAACAGCCTTCTTGAATGGTGATGTGCAAGAAGAGGTTTATGTGAAGCAACCTCTTGGATTTGCTATCAAAGGGAAAGAGCATATGGTTTGTCACTTGCATAAAGCCTTGTATGGTCTCAAGCAAGCTCCACGTGCATGGTATGACAAAATCCATAAGCACTTGATTGCTCTTGGCTTCACATGTAGTCAGATTGAAAGTACACTCTATGTACATAAAAATGGGGCTGATCTTATAGTGCTTGTTCTTTATGGCTGATTTGGAGCATAGTTTTGATGTCACTTATCTTGGTCTTTTAAGCTACTATCTTGGCATCCAGTTAGTATCCGTTGAGGGGGGAATTGTAATGCATCAAGCAAAGTATGTTGAAAAACTACTTCAGTGTTTTGACTTTGAGGATTGCAAGCCAGTTTCCACACTAGTTGAGATAGGATTTAGGTTCTCAGTCGAGGATTCCATTGATGCATTTGACACTTCTCTTTATCAGCAAGTTGTGGGATGTCTTATATATGCATGCAACACAAGGTTGGATATACAATATGCAGCTTCCAGTTGAGTAGATTCATGCATAGCCTCGGCACTAAGCATTGGCAGCAGTAAAATGTGTGTTTAGATATCTCAAAGGCACTTTGAACTTAGGTCTCTTTTATGGCAGAGATGTTCAGCCATGCTTGCATGCTTTTAGAGATAGTGATTGGGTTGGTTGTTAGGATACTTGTCACGAGGAAGGAGATAAGGAAGAGAGCTCACACACACACTCTCACTCTCAAGGCCCTCAAGCTCAACGCCATATCCTGTAATCCAAGCATCTTCCGAAACTTCTTCAACTTCTCAGCTCCAAGTGCTTTGGTGAAAATATCAGCAATCTGCTCATCTGTTCTTACATAAACAAGATCAATATCACCTACTAATACCTTCTCTCTCATGAAGTGATAATGTACCTCGATATGCTTTGTTCTAGCATGGAAAATAGGGTTCCGCTAACTGTATGCTGCTAAGATTATCACAATAGATAGTGATAGGCTTTTGCACTTCCACAGCTAAATCTGCAAGTAACATCTCCAACCATGATGCCTCACATGCTGCCATTGCAGCACCTCTATACTCAGCCTCTGTACTCGACAAAGCAACAGTGGGTTGCTTCTTACTGCTCCATGTAATAGCTGCACCTCCAAGTGAGAAAAGAAAGCCACTAGTAGATCTTCTATCTGGAGTACTACCAGCCCAATCTGCATCGGTGTATCCATGAACCTGCAAATCTACACCAGCTCCATAAAACAATGCATAATCCAAAGTAGCACTCACATAACGTAGAGTGCGCCTCAGAGCATCCAAATGTGGCTTCCTGGGAACCTGCAGAAACTGACTTTCAAGTCCAACAGTATAACTTAGATCAGGCCTTGTAATTGTGAGATATATAAGACTTCCCACAATTTTCCTGTACATAGTAGCATTTTCCAATGCTTCACCTGATGTAGTATCCAATTTCAAATTCTAATCTAATGGCATAGAAATTGGCTTACAATCAGCCATACCATACTTTTGCAGCATATTCAAGGCATATTGCCTTTGAGACATCCATATACCTGTTTCTGTATGTATAAACTCAATGCCCAAAAAATAGCGCAGCACACCAAGATCTTTCATGTCGAATTCCTGCATAAGGAGTTTCTTTACCTCTTTGATGCTTTCTTCATTATCACCACCTACAATCAGGTCATCAACATAAATAGCCACAATAGTGATGCCATCATCAGCCTTCCTTGCATATAGTGAGTGATCTGCATCACACATAGAAAACCCAATGCTGGTTAAGTAATCGGCAATCCTTGCATGCCATGCACGCGGAGCCTGCTTCAGCCCATACAAAGCCTTTTGCAACCTGCAAACATATTCTGGATGCTTTGAATCTTCATATCCTTGTGCTGGTCCATATATACTTCTTCCTGTAACTCACCATGTAGGAAAGCATTCTTCACATCCATCTGATGCAAAGTCCATCCTTTTGTTGTAGCTAATGCAACAAGTGTCCTAACAGTAGACATTTTAGCTACAGGGCTGAATGTTTCCTCATAATCAATGCCATATGTTTGTGCATAACCTTTGCTTTATACCTGCTTATGCTACCATCAGCATTATGCTTTACCTTGTAAACCCATTTGCAACCTATGGGTTTCTTCCCTTGCGGCAATGGAACCAGCTTCCATGTATCATTTCCATAAAGTGCAGCCATCTCCTCATCCATAGCTTTTTCCCAATCTGCATTACCAATTGCATCTTCAAAACAAGAAGGTTCAGCATCTTGTATTACCTTTGTCATGTAGCCACAATGGCGAGCCATGTAACTATCATATGTCAATCGTTGCACTGAATTACGCATCCTCCCAGATCTTCTTGGTCCTGGGTCACTTCTCCTTGTATCATCTACATGTGCCCTTCTTACTCCTGGAGTCTTCAGAGAGGGCAATCCAAGTTCCTCATCAATACTCTTTTCTAAACCACTTGAATCTCCATCAACATCTTCAAAACCTATACCTGTTTTACTACCAGTAGAAAGCTTTTCTTTACCTTTCTTGGATGTATTTGATGAATTTGCTGGACTAAAATTTCCACGCAATCTTCCACTCCATGGATTTGAGTTGGAACTATTGCTTGGTGATGCATCCGGTCCACTCAAAACTTGAGATTCTGCACTAGATTTTTCAGCATTTTCTTTGTCATTTGGTTCAAGATTCAATCCTTCTTTGACATCTGCATAGAAGCTAAACATTTCATCAAATACCACATCTCTGCTCACCTTCACCTGTCGTGTGAGTGGATTATAACATTTGTACCCCTTTTGCTCAAGGGAATATCCAATGAAGACACATTTTTCTGCTTTCGGATCAAGCTTCGTCCTCAACTCATCTGGAACATGTACATATGCAATACAGCCAAAAACTTTCAGATGTGATAAGTTTGGCTTTTTACCTGTAAACTTCTCTTCAGGTGTAACTTGATGTATAGCAGCAGTTGAAGTTCTGTTCATGATATATACAGCAGTATGCACAGCTTCTGCCCAATAACAATGAGGCATATTCTTCTCAGCCATTAAGGCTCTTGCTATTTCTGCAATATGTCTATTTTTGCATTCAGCAACACCATTCTGTTGTGGTGTGTACCTGCATGAAAACTAATGCCGAATTCCATGATTTTTTAGAAAACTGTTGAACTCATTTGACATGTATTCACCTCCTCCATCAGATCTTAATGTCTGAATGTACTTCCCTGTTTGCTTTTCCACCATAACTTTAAAATTCTGGAAGTGAGTAAACACCTCGCTCTTCTCTTTCATGAAATATACCCATACTTTGCGTGTATGGTCATCAATGAAAGTAACATAAAACCTGCAGGAACCCATAGATGTGGTCTTTGCTGGACCCCAAACATCTGTATCTACTACTTCTAGTACATTCTCACTAACATGCTTGTCATGTGGAAATGATGCTCTTGACTGTTTACCAAATTGACATGCTGCACATACCTTTTGCATTTCTGCAACTTTGAAATTTGGTAGTCCATGGACAATCTCCTTTGATTGCATCAGTTTCAGCCTTTGCAAGTTTGCATGCCCAATCTGTTTGTGCCATATCTCTATATCTGCAATAACTCCTGCACCTTTTGCAAACATGGCTACATTCATTTCAGGAATCTTCACATTTAAGGTGAACATCCTACCCACTTTGTTTCCTTTGGCAACCAATCATCCATCATGCTTGTACTCTGCTACATATAATCCATCAGCATTGAACCTGAATTGTAATCCCTAGTCAACCATTTTCCAACAAAAACCAGATTCTTTGTTATATTTGGAACATGCAGCACATTAGTGAGATGTTTTACCTTTCTGTCCTCCATAGACAATGCTATGTTTCCTGTATGCTCAATAGGATGCGATGTATCATCACCTGTTTCAACATATCCAGGAACTGGCATTTTCTGCAAACTACTAAACCATTCTGCATGACTGGTCATGTGATTTGAAGCACCTGAATCAACATACTAGACATTATCATTCGATTTTGAAACACCAGCAGACATCGTATTCATCATGTGATGTTGAACCATAAACAGCTTCTCAGAATCATCTGCACTTGTGGATGCATAGTTGTTTTGCTGCCTTCTATTATTTTGATTCTTTAACTTGCAATCACGTTCAAAGTGTCCAGGTTTACCACAATTCCAGCATCCTTTACTATCATTACCTGAATCATTTCTTTGGAAATTTCTGCGACCTCTTTGGCTCCCCCTGCCTCGAAACTGTCCTCTTCCTCCTGCATGATTCTGTTGTTGACCTTGGTCTTGGTTACTGTTTCCTCTTCCACTTCCAAAACCTCTACCTCTGCCTCTTCCTCTACCAGAGTAGAATACCTGCTCAGAACTGGGCTTTCCTTGGGAGTTTGAGTCCTCACCAAGATTCTTTTCTTCAATAATCAGCATAGATACCAGATCAGCAAAATTCGGAATATTTTCCCTGGTCTGTATGGAAGTTCTGAACTGCTTATATGCAGCTCCTAAACCACGAAGGCACACTTCCACCTTATCATCATCATCTACATTCATGCCAATAGATGCAAGTGACTCACATATGCTTTTAATTTTTAGAGTGTAGTCACTTACCGACATGCTCTTTTTCTCCAATGTATGCAGATCGTTCTTGAGTTGCAATTTCCGTGCCTTTGTATTGGTCTCGTACAAAGTGACCAAACTGTTCCAAGCCTCTTTTGGAGTCTTGGCATCCTGTATGTGTCCAATCATGCTATCCTGTATGCTAACAGATAGCCAATACATTACCTTTTGTGCTCCTTGATTCCATTCCTCATATGCTCTTAACTGTTCTGCCGTCCGATTCCTTTCTGGTAACTGCGGAGCATTTTCATTCTCTCCTTCGATGTACTTCCAGTAGCCTTTTCCCATCAGGAAATTCATCATTCTGAATCTCCAAGCATGGAAGTTGTTCTTGTCCAGCTTATCGCTCATAAGCTGACTCATTCCATTTGCGTTTGCCATTTTTGCAACAATTCACAACACCGCAACACACTACAAGCAGCACTTCTGCTTGAACACTGTCGCACTATGACGTGATAGTTCGATCTCAGAAAAACACAGTTTTCGTGTATCAATAGTACACGGAATCGCTTGAAATTCTGGATCTAGAATATATGAGTGTCGCCGAACACAACGCAAGTTACAGTTTCTGAAACTGACCTGATTTTTCTGTGGGCCCCACCTTGCAGGCTCGAAACGGAGGTCGAGATGGCTCCGAAACTTGGATCTGACAAAAACGAGTGACCCTAAAGGGTTAACTCACGAAAATATTTTGAGGTCTTCTACCTTCACGGCGATTTTCGTAGCAAACGGAGGCCGTTTGTGAAATCACGTTTTCTCCACGCCTTGCCGCGTAGTCTTCACCGTCGCCTTCTCCACGAGCTCTCTACAGCCACGCTGGCTCTGATACCATGTCACGAGGAAGGAGATAAGGAACAGAGGTCACACACACTCTCTCACTCTCAAGGAGAATCACACACACAGATTAAGGCAAGGAAGTAGTATCTTCTTCTTCTTCTTTTATTACATAAAAGGAATGTACAAGAATGACCTAAAAAACAAGAATACAACCAGTGCAATATATAAAGACCAGTAGATAAGGAAAAACCTAATGTTCGCGAATGAGTGAGCTGGCAAGAAACAAATGTGCCATCACTCTCGGTAGATAAATATAATAAAGCTCAATGAAGTATCCCTGACATATACTGGCGTGACCACTATACATGTTAGAGAAACGAAAAATTGGTACGTGTCATCCTGGATCATCACATGTTGAGCTTGATATCTCAACAATACTCACATGCCCACTAGTGTTAATTGCTTTTTCCTTGGAGACTCATGCATATCTTGATTGAGTAAGAGGCAACCTATAGTGGCGACATCGAGTTGTGAAGCTCAGTACATGAAAGTTTTCACAGCAACAATGGAGTGTATATGGCTGAGACGCCTATTAATGGATCTTTGCATGGAGATTGATGATGCTATGCATATCCTCACTGATAGTCAGAGTGCTTTGGTTGTTACACGAAACCTAGTGTTTCATGCACGCACCAAACATATTGAGGTGCATTATCACTATGTGAGAGAGTGCCTTCATGCAGGAGATATTGATTTGGTATATGTGCCTACACAAGATAATGTGGCAGACATATTCACCAAAGCTCTTCCATAGGAAAAGTTTGAAGCCTTTTGCAAAGCTTTAGGCTTATTACCTTGTGGGGTCTGATCTATCACTCCCTGTATGTGTTCATATCATTTGCTCCAGGGGGGTTTGTTACACTTATGTGTTCCTCGAGTAGCTTTGATGTGAACCTTTTCCCTATACATGGGCACTTTTTACTGTAGTGCTGGCTAGAGGTTTTTTCCCCATGTTACCACATACTTGATACTTTCATATCTGGTGGTACTTTGTACTTAGGGATATTATTCAGCTCTTACTTCAATTCAGGTCATCGTCAATAGAGAGAGCTATTCCAGCCATCGTCTTTTCTGTGTCTCTTGTTGGGTTTGTGCTCGTGTCTGTGTTTCTCGTGTGTCTCTCGCACTTCTACACACACCCAACAATCAAAGCATAGTGGTAAACCTGAATTATGCTACATTGATAAGGATTGATATTGCTTATGGAGTAAGTGTCTTAAGCCAATTTATGCACAAACCTAGGGCACCTAACTTGGAAGCTGCCAAGAGGATTTTGAAGTACCTTAAGGGCACTCAAAATCAAGGATTATACTTTCCTTATACCTCATATTTAGACATCAAGATATACTCAGATGCAGATTGGGCAGGTTGCAAAGGTGATAGGAGTACCTCAGGATATCTATCTTTTGCTGGTGACAAGCCTATATCATGGTCTTCCAAGAAGCAACCTACTGTTGCTTTATCTTCAACAGACGCAGAATATAGAGGATTGGCCAATGCTACTCAAGAGGCCATATGGATCAGATTGCTATATAAAGATTTGGGTTTGCATACTAGATCTTGAATGATTTTTGGAGATAATACAAGCTCTTTACATCTTGCAACAAATCCTATTTATCATGCTAGGACCAAGCATATAGAGGTCCACTATCATTATGTGAGAAAGCTATTGAGCAAGGAAATTCAGTTGGCATATGTATCAACCAATATGCAATGTGCAGACTTATTAACCAAAGCACTTGATGGAACTAAACTTTGCAGGTTTAAAGCTATGATTGGATTGTAGGACATTCAATAGGATTGAAGAAGAAGACCAAGCCAAGATGTTTGGCTTAAGGGGGAGTTGTTGGTGCAAGTGACAAGCCTACACACTTGGCTATGCATGAGAAGTCTTTATGTGCAATTGATTAAAGACCCATGGAGACCATTGCCTATGGATTCTATCTTTTACCATTTGTACGAGTCAAATTGACTTGAAGGAATATCTGTAAAAGCCACTAAACTCGTGGAGTTAGATGGAATGTTAAGCCACAAATTCTTAGAGATAATATCTCCTAGATTAGTGGATAACTTTTAGTGAGAGCCAAAGTTAAATTCAAATTCAAAATTTGAATTAAACATCTATAAAAAATGAATGTAAAACTCACGGGTAAGATCACTTCAATTTCGAGTCCTTGTTGATCACATTTTAAGAGAGTGAGGCTCACATCCTAGCCTACACTTCTGTCCATCATTGGGCATTGATTATCATGCCAATGATCATGTACAACATTGTTTTATAATACAATAGATCATTCATTATATCTATTGATCTCTCTCTCTCACAGTAACTCAAAACAGTCATTTTGTATTGCTCATATCTTAGCCATTCCTTCACCATTTTGAATGTTCTATAGCTCGTTGGAATCAAGTCTAGGTTCTCTACATGTTGAGAAATTTTTAAGACATTCCATTTAGTGGATTGGGAGAAAAGTGCATCGAACGGATCACTGGTCAGTCTCTGTAGAGGTCCTAAAAAATCGGGGGCAATGCTATACTTGCTAAATTGATTGCTCTGTGCATAGTCAATCATTTCAAGTGATTCGACTTGGAATAATTAGCTCATTAAGCTAGTTTAATATCTCCAGAAGGAATGTTTCTAATTCCTATTGTAGTGGAAGCACCGAGCTTAACAAGCAACGGGTGTGTGAACTAAAATAGAAGGTTTTCATTAGATTGTGAACTTGGCAGTAGTCAATTTTGTATCAAACATTACTCATATCATTTCCAAAGTACATAGGCACTTGTTTAGTGTCACTGGAAAGCTAAGAGGGCCTACAAGACAACTCTAAAGCAAAAAGGGGTTGGTACAAAGCAGGGATTAGCAGTACATACTCATTTTTTGGAGTGTCCATCTATCTTTCCAACATATCCATTAACGTCATGCACAATCATTACACTTATGTGAGTTTGATTATTATACTTATTCAGTTGTCCACCTTCACTAAGAGATGTAAATGGTGTGTCTCAAATATTCACGAGAGTCATCTCCCACTCTTTAGATTTTGTTTCTCTCATGGTTTCTCCACTATTGAAAGCAATATCTATTTGGCTAAACTTGCCTCAAAGACTTATCCTTCTTGTATTATAGGTATTCATTCCATCATGGACGTTTGTGCATTTTTCATCAGAAATGCAATTTCATTTATCAAATCATTCTGGGATATCCCATCCCATCATGATCACATTGTTTGCCTTAGATCTATCTCTACCCTGATTATAAAATTGCACTGCCATATACATTACACCACAGAAGTTATAAATTATTAAAAAGATACTCATCACTATGCCATATACATTACACCACAGAAGTTATAAATTATTAAAAAGATACTCATCTCACATTAGTGATGAGTGACTGAATGAAACACATGGATTCAAGTTTCTTATTGATCCAAGGTCACCTTTAAACCTTGCATTTTTGGGCTTGAAAATCAAGAGCACATTCCATGCAATCGGTCTATCTTAATTCCTTTCATAACGTCTTCCACCCTTTACTTTTTTCTTTTTTAGCGCCTCTTTAGATTTGGCCTTTTATTTCATTGGAATCTCCTTGATTTCCTTAATTTCTATCTAGATTTTCTTTTTATCTTTTCACATCTCTACTTTCTCTTCATCTTAGCTATTCAAACAGAATATCCTCTCTTGGATGCTTTTGGATTCGCTTCCATCGAGATTCATTTCTTTTATGAACATTTTGGCTAGAAGCTAATAGAAAGGAGGCAATAACACCCTCACACATACGAATGTCATATAATTTCTCCATTCTCATAACGCGACCATTATCATAAAATAGTGCATATCGTATGTACCCTAAGGAACTTGTGAGTTCTTGCATTTCGAAGTCTAGTTAACTTTATGGATTTCGACTGGGATCTCCACAATGTCATTGCTATAGATCTTTACCCTAATACTTCTTCTCTTTATGGAGGTCGACTATAATCTTTCTAAACCATTTCATATAGTCCTAAAGGTTTGACGGCTTTGCATATGGCGGACAATTAATTACTTGTGAGATTGACATGGGATTTTAGTGAACTTTCTATCTGTTTTCTTCAACCTTCTTTCACCTCTCCTTTCCTCATGATTTGCATTTAGGTCATTTATATTCTTCTTTTAGGAAACTTACAAGATCCAAAAACATTTTTCCCATTCTTTTTCCCTTTTATGTAGAGATCGGTGCACCTTCCAAATGCGATCATACATTGTACAACAAATGCAGCGGAACAGAAAAAATAGATAACATAAAATATTTTACTTCAATCATTTTCAGTAGGATCCTGAAATCGTGAATGCCCACAGTAAAGATGCAACGAGTCTCAGCTAAATTTTTATTAATTCTGTTTCAATATAGCAATCGTAAACGACATAGTTGACATGATATCTGACACTAAATTACTGAATGCCGAAAAGAAAATATCCAATATTGATGTGACTATTAGAATTAAAATCTTTATGCCCAACAACCATCAGACCCATGAAAATGAGCACAACAATCTTAAAACATTTATGATGGGTTGATAATATAAATACAAAATGGATGCAAACGAAATGCCGCAAAACATGTCGACAATCATCGTAATTCCACTTTCTCATGGTCCGCCAAGATTTAGAGGTCAAAATCCAGAAGATGATGTGGCTGTAAGCTAACTGCTGTTTCAACTCTTTCGCTCTGGACCGAAACTACAATCGGCATATTTTCATGGTGTATGTTACGACATAGATTACATTACCTCAATAGGAATGTAACATGTTTAAATTAATCCATGATTGCCTAATTGACTCTACTATGTACTGTTTTATCTCTCTTTACCATTGCATTTTGTTGGGGTCTTTCTGTATGTAATTCTTTTTCTAATTCGATGATCCTAATAAGAAAAAGGTAGATGTTATGGAAGACGTGATTTCCCCCTTTATTTAATCTTCAAGTTTTAATATATATATATATATATATATATATATATATATATATATATATATATATATATATATATATATATATATATATATATATATATATATATATATATATATATATATATATATATATATATATATATATATATCGTAAATGCCCACAGTAAAGATGCAACGAGTCTCAACTATGTTTTTATTGCTTTTGCTTCAATACAGAAATTCTCGCACACTAAATTGCGGAATGCCAAAAAGAAAAGATGCAATATTGATGTGAACTGTTAGAATTAGAATCATTATACCAAAAACCATGAGCGGAAAGATCATGAAAATGGATGCCAAGGAACACAATCTTAAAACATTTATGATCGGTTGACCATACAAACATAAAGAATGGATACAAACGAAATGATGCAAATATTTCGATAATCATTTTACTTCCACTTTATCATAGTCTTCCAAGAAGAGGTCAAAATCCAGAAGATGATGTGGCTGTAAGCAAACCTCTGTTTCAAGTCTTTCGCTCTGGACCGAAAATACAATCGGCATATCTAAAGAATTCTTTTTCTATGATTTTCCCGCTCCTCTCAGATTTTCTATTTCCCTCTCTCTGTCTCTCTCTTTTACACGCTCTTTGTACGTCCCTGTTACCTTTCTACGGCTTTCATTTCCATTCACTCCCCGCGCCCCTGTCTCTTCGTTTTTCCGTGCCTATTTCTCTTTCTGCTCTCATCCATTTCTTCGCACTTCTGACTACGACTTATATGTATGTAATCACTAATGAAAAGAGAATTAGAGAGATAACGTGTACATGTATACGCTAAGAGATAATAGATATAGTTTATACACAATATATAAGATTGACGGTTTGGAAGAAAGAAAACAAGAGAGAAAACAAAGGAGCAGACTTACTGAAATTCCTCTCTTTTCCTTTGCTTCTAGCTATGACCTAAGCTCATGTAAAACGTGACATTGCACACAAACCCAGACTTCCGAAGATTCTAAAGTTTTGGCTTCCCCTATGTTCCTTTAGATGTAAAGTAATGTGTGTTCTATGTTCTTAATCTTTTCATGCTGTATGTGACAACATAGATAGATGGATGGATAGATAGATAGATATATAAATAGATAGACAGTCAGGTAGATAGATAGATAGATAGGTGATAGATAGATAGATAGATAGATAGATAGATAGATAGATAGATGGATAGATGGATAAATGGATAGATAGATGGATAGGTAGATAGATAGACAGATAGATAGACAGATAGATAGATAGATAGATAGATAGATAGATAGATAGATAGATAGATAGATAGATAGATAGATAGATAGATGGATGGGTGGATGGATGGATAGATAGACAGACACATAGATAGATAGATAGATAGATAGATATGTAGGAACTTACGGTTGTCTTAAGATATCTACAATGAGGGGTTCTTTGTAGTGTTGGAATTTACATCCACTAATATAGTTTGGGAAAAAATCACCTTCTAGTGTGGCAAATTTTATGGCTCCAGTAGGCAAGATACAATGTATCAACTAGGGTCCATGTCCTCATTTTCGTAGATTCTTCACATGTTCTTTCAATCCGCAGGAAATACAAGGTAACCATCTTCTAGTTTGCCATCAAAATAGGCTTTTTATCTATTTTTATGAGCATTTTGTTTATCCACAAAATAGATAACTTATGAACCTTACACTTGTATTATCTTGCTAATCTAAGAGAGAATACCAAAAAGTCAATAGGCCGAATTTCATGTTGGTTGTATATCGAATTGTTAGCACTATCTCCTCATGCAGTCCTTAATGCTACTTGATAAGCCGAATCGTATGGTGTGCAGTTGCTTATCCCTATCTAAGCATCCCCTATTAACTATTTTTATCAACACTATGCAAAGCACGTTTTTGGAACTCTCAGCTTTATTATTTGCTTGTAGACATTATGGAGCTAATCCCGTATGGAAAACCAAAATTTTCTCTTAATAAAGCTTCTATGAATACATTGAGAAAATTTGTATAATGATCACTAAGTATCTCAATTGTAAGACCCAAACTCATAAATATTTGATCGAATAAGATAGATGTTGTGGTTTTATCATGAACATTTGTTAGGGCATGTGTGTGTATGAACTTAGTAAGATAATCCATTGCTAGAATTATGTAATGAGTGTGAGATGCTTTTGTAGGTGGGCTAATAAGACTGGTAAATTCTACCCCCCATTTCATGAAGGCACGATCTACCATCAATGGCCATACGGACATTTGATCTTAAATAAATGGATATTCTGGTGAATAAGAATGAGGTCCAAATAGGACATGAAACAAAGAACTTTGTGAGGAAGATTGGAAGACATCCAATGGTAATATTAACTTTTTGAGAGGAGTTCTTTGTGTACCTAGCATTATTAGAAACTTAATAAGTGTAGATCGCATTCTAGAGAAAGGATTCCAAAAGAGTTTAAAAAAGTATGAAGCCTATGTAGAGGATCCATACCAAGCATTCAAGAAAATATCTAAAGGAGAAACGATTGATATATTCATTCTGTGACCTTTGATAACCAAGACAGCAGGAACACAGTATTGTTCAATTATGGAACTAAATTCCTACTAGAATTAGAGTTTTGACATTAACGATTGGCTTACATTGGAGAAAGATCCCTAAAGAAAAATTAGTAGAAATCCCTAAAAGAAATCAGCTCTTCGACTACCTAAATTTCAAACCAAAATTTGACCTACAAATGATATGCATGTGGATTTTGTAAATCTCACATGCAACCATTGACAAAGATGGGGTACATACATGGAGACATTTCAGATCTTTTTCGAGCTCATGTTTTGGGACCAAGAAAAGAGTCATCCATCTCAAGGTCAAGGTATTATGTTTCTTTCATTGATGATTGTAGCGGATGAACCATACTCTATTCCATGAAGCATAAACATGAAGTATTTTCACGCTTTTAGAATTATCTAGCACTTGTTGAAAATCAAATAGGTGAAACCCTAGAAAGACGATGGTTTAATGGAGGGGGAGAATACTTCTCCCATGAGTTTAATTATTATTTGCAGGGAAGGAGAATCAAATGAGATAACTAATAGATATACACCTGAGTTGAACAGGGTATGTGTGTATATGTACATTTATATGTGTGTATATATCTATGTGTATATGTGTGTGTATGTTTGTGCATATGTATCTATGTATGTGTATGTATATGTGTGTATGTATGTGTGTATATGTGTATATATATGTATATATGTGTGTGTATGCATACGTGTGTATGTGTATGCATGTGTGTGTATGCACATGCATGAATGTATGTGTGTGTATATGCGTGTGCACCTCAGTCACTTGCTCTCTTTTGCTCTTTGCTCTTTCTCTTCAATCGCTCCTTCATTCACAAAGCTTGATCCCAACACAAATGTGCCGGGGAAAAGCTAATTTTGTTTTCAATTTTGCATTATTGCTTATGCAACGCCAGAGCAGCACAAGCAGTTTTCCCCCATCGCTATAAGCATCAATTGGCTTCAACATTGTTATAAATTTTTTTTCGGGACTTTGCTAATGGGAAGATTTTTTAAAGAAGCGTCACATAAGCGATGATGCCCGCTATTTTTTGCACTCCGTTATTCTTGTAGTGTCTCTTAATGAATAGGAAAGGATCAACTTTGCTCACCACAAATCCTTTACCTTGCAAGTAAGTTGCAAGTCTATGACTCCAATTTCTTGGAGCTTGATTTAGCCCATATAGGTCTCTCCAAACATGTTAAGTAGAATGTGAGTCTTGAAACCCAAGTGGTTGATCCATGTATACATATTTTGAGATTCATCCCTTGAGAGATGCATTTTTCACATCCATCTAATATATCTTCCAAATCTTGGTAGCTACAATACTCATGAGTACTCTAATTGTATGCATGTTTGCCACAAGAGAAGGTCTCTTCATAATCAATGACTCAGTTTTAAGCATAGGTCTTGGCCACAAGCTTGGCTTTGTATCTGTTGATAGTTCCATCGTAATTCTTTTTCTCTTTATAGATGCGTCTAGATCAAATTACCTTCATGGTTGATGTCTAGGGAACTAAGTCCCAAACGTTATTTTCCTACAAAGCTTCAATGTATTCTTCCATGGCATGCTTCCATTCTCGTTTCTTCTTGGCTTCCTTATACGATGAGGGCTCGTTAGAGTTCAAGTCATGAGATATGTACATGGAGTGCTTAACTACCAATGAGGTTTCATATGCATAAATGTCAAGATTCTTCTTTTCCCTTATGATCTTCTAATAGTTTGTTGGATGATTCTTGAACATCCCTCAATTCTTGTACTTTTGCTTTACCTCTAGAGTTCCTTGAACTGATGTACCTCCAAGGATTCTTCAAGTCATTCTTTGAATCACTTGAATCTTCAAGTATATATTTACCTTTTCTTGAGAGAGTTTGAAAATCTTCCTCCAACTCATACGACAACTTGATTTTCCTAAACTCATATTGAAACCAATATGTATTTTCATGAAATAATACTTCTCCACTCACTACAAATCCCTTGGCTCTAGGGTTATATAGCCTATAACCTTTTTGATTTAGCTCATATCCTATGATACACATTTCTCTCCCTTGGGATCAAGTTTACCTCTCATTCGTGATCATATATTTGCATATGCAATGGACCAAAAAATCATGCAATGATCTAAGCTTGGTCTTCTCCCATTCCAAGCATCATAAGGAATCATTCCTTCTAAAGACTTTGATGGTAACCTATTTATGAGATAGGTGGGAGTGGATACTGCCTCGACCCATAGAGAATTTAGCAATCTCTTTTCATTCAACATGGACCTAGCTACTTCCATTATGGTCCTATTTCTGCTTTTAAACATATACACACACATATACACACACATACATAAACACATATACATACACACATATACATACACATACATGCACATGTATACACATGTAAACACACATATACATATATATATATATACGCATATACACACACATATACATAGAGACATACACACACACACATATATACACAAACATACATACACACATATACACACACACATACATACCTATATAAACATATACACACATATATATACACACACACATACATACACACATATACACATACACACATACATAGACACCACATATACACACACATACATACACACATATACAAAATCCTATACCCACATACAAACACATACACACATATACACACACATATATGCACACATATACATGCACATATACACACACACATACATGCACACATATACATACACACATATACACAAATATACATACACATACATACACATATATACACATATACACACACATATACATATATATACACATATACACACACACATACATACAAACATATACACACACATACACACACATATACATACATATATACACATATACACACGCACATACATACACACATACATACACACATATACATACACACACGGATAGATATACACACACATACATATGCACATATACACACACATACATACACACATATACACACATACACATACACACATATGCATACACACACATACACATATCATATAGATACTTGCACATATACATACATATACATAGACGCACACATATAGACTCACATGCATACATACACATGCATACACACACATGCACATACATGGACACACATGCATACATAAATATGCACATATACACACATAAACACACTATACAAACACATGTATGCACACACATGCATACACACACATACATAAGCACATATGCACACACAAACATACTATACAAATACATGCATACACGCACATACAAGCACATGCATACATACACATACACAGACATATACACACACATGGATAGACTATAATACATATGTGTACACACACATACACACTTATACATACACACACATATACATACACCCATATATACATACACACATAGAGATACACACATACACATACACACAAATAGAGAGAGACACATACACAAATATACATATGCATACATAACACCAAAATGCACTTAATTCCTCATATAATTTCCTTTAAATCATGAGTTGAATTTGATCCAACGTTGATTTTTTTTTTTCACTTTTTCTTTATCAAACTTCTTCCCTTGCCATTACTAAGGCATTGGCTATTGATTCGTCTAGGAAAAATCACAAACACCTCACGAAACATGTGGATCTAAGTCCTAAGAGATCATAACATACTTTAAATTCAGAAAATACCCCCTTTCCCACGGATGATTGCTCTACAATTTTCTCATATTTTAGCTTAGTTTAGTAGCATTTTTGCTCGTTCACCTCTATAAGAACTTGTTTTGACCTCCTCTCACCTTCGTCTAACTTTTCTTACCTTTTAACTAAGTAAACACTCATAAAATGAAACTTACCAACCCTTTTTCCATGGGTGATTTCCCTTATATCTGCCTACTTAATGACTTGTAGGGAGCTCTAAATGAGTAGCTTGGAGCCTCTTTAACGTCTCCTAAGCTTCTAAACTCACACCATATTGTTACAAACCTCAAATATATGTAAAACAAAAAGATTAAGGAGAAAGAGTGTATAAATAGAGAAAAAGTGAAGAAGAAGAAGAAGAAGAAGAAATTTGAGTTTTAATGGAAAAGTAAAAAAAAACATAACCCAAAAACCTAAAATTTATCTATTCATACCTATCTACCTACCTAACTAGCTATCTAGAATGATGAAGATGAACGATAAGTACCTAGAACCCATATAAAGGGCACCATAACTACATATCGCATGTGAAATTTCACCATCAGGCACATCCAGAAAGAATGAGCTATGCTGTGAGCCACTCAGGTTCTACAAATGTTCAAGAAGAGTGCTGTGAATGAGGCCACACAGCCATGAGATTCTTACAATGTCTTTTATAAGAAGTTCTTCTAAGTTTGAATTTGAATTCAAACTTGGCTCCAACTAAAAATGAATTTAATAATTTAGGAGTTATTCTCTCATTTTAAACTCATAGCTAAGATTCTTCTTACCTCCATGAGATACAAGGTTTTGCAAGATTCTTCAAAGATTTAATCTTTTACAATGGTAAATGATCAAGTGATGTCAAGCCAGGATTCACATGTATCATCAAGTGATAGTTGCACATATTGTCTTCTAAGACAAATGTGTAGGCTTGATCATTTTGCACCAACAGCTCCCCTCAAGCCAAACATCTTGGGTTGCATTGCTTCATCAATCTTCTTGAATATCTTTCAATCCATCATGGTTTTAAACTTGCAAAGCTTAGTACCATCAAGTGCTTTGGTTAACAAATCAGCACGGAAATTTTGAAATTCCTAATATGAGGAAGCAGAAAGTAAGAAATAGAGTTAAGTAGATATGACCTAGCTAAAGCATCTTTGGCACACCATGAGTTGAGTCTTTCTTGCTCCTCTCTTGTAGGTTGCATCTCCTCATGGTTATGTATCCATAGAGAGTCCTTCCTTGTAGATAGGTCTTCATCCTCAAGGACCATGCTGGATAATTATTCCTATTCAATTTATCAATGAAAGAAGGGAAACCATCTCCCATTTTACCTCAACTTGCTTTGATACCACTGTTGGGGGAGATGGATGGATAGCTCAAGGAAGTGAGGTGGTACTTCTAAAACTTGCTTTGTACCTGGCCTCATACACTTAAAAGTTATATAGTAGGCCCTTTTAGCTTGAAAATGACACCAAGAAAGTACCTATGTACTTTGGATTTTGATTCTTGAAACAATTGAATCAAAACAGACTACTTCATGAATAGCTAGTGTCACAAAAGATGCTATTTTAGTCCATACACCTATTAGTTCTTTTGCTCAGTGCTCACAGTACAATAACAATTGATGAAATTCCTTTTGAGGGAATTCAATTAGCTTAGATAGCTAACGATTGCAAGTGGAATAATCTAAAATGATCAACTATGCTATGAGAAATAAGTTTAGCAATCCAAAGCTTACCCTCGATTTTTTAAGGAGTACTAACCAGTAGATGACTAGTGAGCACTTTGACGAGGATTTCTCCCACATGGCTGAACGAAATGCCTTGAGATTTTGGAAACGCAAAGTAGACTTCAAGCTGGTTCCAACAAAACAAATATTATAAAAAACTGGTTGAGAATTCACTGAGATATGACTAGAGAAAGTTGACTGATCTGAGTAGTCATAGCAGAAGTAGACAAAGATGTTCAATGAACTATATGTATTATAAAACATGATTGTACAAGATCATTGGCATTTTAATGATGCTCAATGATGATGGACTGAGTGAGCTATGGTGTGAGACACTCAACATCTACAAATGTTCAAGAAGAGTGCTCTAAATGAGGCCACACAGCCGCGAGATGCTTACAATGTCTTTTATAAGATGTTCTTCTAAGTTTGAATTTGAATACAAACTTGGCCCCAACTAAAAATGACTCCAATAATTTATGATTTATTCTCTCATTTTAAACTCGTAACTAAGATTCTTCCTACCTCCAGGAGGTACAAGGTTTTGCAAGATTCTTTAAAGATTTAATCTCTTACAATGGTAAATGATCAAGTGGTTACAAGCTAGGATTCACATGTATCATCAAGTGATAATTGCACATAGTCTTCTAAGACAAATGTGTAGGCTTGATCATTTCGCACCAACAAGAACTCTCTCCATAAGCAACCCCCCCCCCCCAAAGGATGGGAATTCTTGATCCTCTTTGTTATTCTCCTTAAGCTCTCGTAATTTTCCCTGTTTGTGATTTGAAACTCGTTTCATAAAAAAAAAAATTCTATCGATGAAAATAATGTATGTGAGAGCTTTTAAGTGTGAACTCCATCAATGGAAACCCTTCCATTGTAGTAGATTTTTGACGGCCATACTACCCGTTTTGGGCCATTTTAGACTTAAAAAATAAGGTCATAAATCTTATTACACCTTCAAAACTTACACTAAAAGTGTGAAATATAGAGACCATGTGAAGATAACCTTCAAAATTGAAGGGCATTGTACGCCTACGAAATACAACCCTGCAAGTCCTGGTTCGCTAAATCAAATCGGCCGTCCCCAAAAAGATTAGGTACGCTAGAGGTGTCGGAACCAACAATCGCCATATTCTAGAATTCGTCTCCATTTCTGGACAAGGTAGCAATTTATGCATTTGCTTTCTCATTGAAAGCCATAGGTGATCCTCTAGAACATCGATGTGAAAGCCAAAGGTGATCCTCTAGAGCATCGATGTGAGCGCAATGATAGAACATGGTGTCATTTTATGACCACCGCTCGCACTTCACATCAGAGCTTCTCATATAGCAGAGAGAACATTAGTCAAACCACTTGGCATCAAAACTAGAAGAAAAAAAAAATTACGATGGAGAAAAAGGAGAGAGTTCCCCGCAATAAAAAAACAATAACTCACACAGGATATAAAAGAAATGGTAACTCCATGCGGAACTCGTGGTGTATTCACCATGTCCAATCCTTATCCTACTTTGTACTTTGTGGAATACAGGGACCTCGGGGGACACTATGCCCTTTTGTTCTTTTGTTAATTCAACCAAGGAAGACTAAGTCTCCGCTTAACTTCCTCTTAAAAATAATTATAAAAAAAAACTACACGTATTCTATCATTTCTATCATTATACGTCTTAGACGCAAGGATTCTCTTTCTCGCCTACATCACTGAATTCGTCTCGACCTATTTCGAGAAACGCCACATAATGACCGTCAATCCTTCCGCCTCCACCACTACTTTCTACAGAATCTGCTTCCACGTTACGCCATTGCATTTTATACCAGAAAAGGTTTTCCACTTTCTTCACTTTCGCCTCTGAATAATACTTATGAATTCAATGAAGGGAACATTTGCTGTTGCCGTCCTTTTGCAACAGGAAGAAGGTCATGCTTACGCACAGCATTACGACAGTTAAGCAGGCTCATAAGAAGTACTTTTCTAAGTTTGTGTGTTCCCAAGGAATTTCCTGTAGACCCATTAACGCTTTACATATATATGTGACAATCGAGGGAAAGGTGAGCACTGACCGGCCACCGGGTGAGGACCATTGATGACTATTAGCTTTTAGACTAAAGCTGTCGGAGTTGTTGTGTTGTAGAACATCTAAACTTCGTCGGGATTCTCATGTGAGTGTGCAACTTTAACTGTTAGATTGTCGGCCAATATACTTCATTGGATTGCCATCGCTGCTCTTCTAATTCAATAGAATAAGTTACCAACTACTCTTGATCTGCTGAAATGCTCTTTCAGCAAGGCCACATGCATCTTTCATCCGTTCACCCGATTACACTTTTCGGGTAATTGAACAGAGATAACATGAATCTTTCATCTGTTCACCCGATTACACTTTTCGGGTAATTGAACAGAGATTTGAAGGCACATGCATGATGGATATGATGAGCTCGTCGATGATCTGATTTATGGGCACATGCGACCTCAAACTTTCATCTGATGCTTTCTATAGAATAATGATCAATTCTATTCTTTTTTTCATCTGATGCTTTCTATAGAATAATGATCAATTCTATTCTCTTTTTTGTGATTGGGTAACCGAGCTGAAAAAAACAGAAGGCTGATAATCCGTTCAGGTCACCGCTTGTTTCACCGTAGAGTTTAACATTGACACTTTCCACTCTAACAAAAAAACACATATATACCCGAACTTCGGGTCGCCCATTGTCCATGTGCCCTCCTTATCTCTCTCTCTCTCCCGAGTCCTTTCGGTCCCGCGCCTGATGTGTCGAACCCTTCTCCTTAACATTTCGCTACTTGTTTTGGAGCATTTTTTCTAAGTTTGCGGTACTAGAGCTTACTATGTCTGAGATTGGACTTAGAAGATAATGGTGGTAGAATCACATCTGATGATCCACCATCCGTGCACGATATTGTTGTAACGTTGCCACGTCCAACCCACTTTTGACTCAGGGAAGCTTTAAGCGGACATGTCACACCACGTTTCGCGGATGCATTGAAATTGCTCCATGATAGCAGCCCCTTCCAGAGGAGTGTCGGAAGTAATGCTGTATGTACATTGTACACGCAAAGAGTGCAAAGTTGCAATGTATGTACATTGTACACCCAAGGAGTGCAAAGTTGCAAACATCAACTTCCAGACGAACAACCGTGAACAACGGTTCGTGTCTCCCTTCGAGTCTCCGTGTTTTCCTCTCGGGTGCCGGAACACCACCATTTTTGTATATCTACCTGGATAAAATTTATCCACAAACGGCGCCGGCGCGGACGTCAAAAAGAATGGAGCTAGAAACATGCTGCTATTCAACGATTCATCCTGTGCCATGAACCACGAACGTCGGAAGGCGGACATGCAGTGCCAGCTGCTGCTCTCTCCCCCATCTCAATCTACTCTAAATTATTCCAGTCAAATGTCCAGCTTATATCTCCGTGCTGCTGTGCATCCATAACTTTCAGCAAGCCGCCGATAGAGGCCTCTCGTAACTTTATCTGAATTAACATGACTATTTACCTTTCTTCAATATCCTTTACTGCATCTTATCAAAAGGATCGCTAGAGTATCCATCTGACAGAGGTGAATTTTCTTCCACAGCACAATCGTGTTTTGCTGCGAACATTAGAAATCAGATCAGACGAAAAATCCTTAGCTCGCTTATTCTGATGTTGTGGAAATAACTGCCAAATCTTGAACGGCATGATTACAATGGAGGCCACGCTGGAGGCGTCGTCCGTCCCGTCGAAATGTTCTCATTTTGATAAATCAGAAAAGCATTAGATTCTATTCAAGAGAGCTTGATCTGAATTAGTACTAAAAGCAAAATTGTTGAGTTCATCTACAACTCTCCAGAGCCACAAGTGTGAACTGATATAGTAAAAATGTTCACGTCTCTGCAAGATATCTGAAGTTTAGAAGCGGATTAAGTCATTTGAATATCAATCAAGTTGAATATGTTTCTTCAATGTCCTGTCTTATCCTTCCCATCATTGCATTGAAAACATTCTTTTGAATGGAATATAATATCCTCATCTTCAGCGTCTATAGCTAACCAGTCAGTTTTCTCCACTCCAGCAAGCCACGTTTTACTAGATGAATCTAATTCTCAAAAGGACAACCACGCTTCTTTTATATCAAATCAATGAAGAACTGCCGTAGAAGATAAGCGCCATTCCATAACGAGCCTTGAATGAACTTTTTGCCTTTCTTCCCAGAAACCGGATTTCAAGTATCCGTGAGCATCATTCTTAGGAAGCCTTAGGTTTTCGTAATCCAACTACCACCCTTTTCCAAACTATTTCGTGCCTGTTGCTTTTTCCCTATCAGGTGCTTTAATTTTCCTATTTGTGCACGAATCTCTTTATCACGGATGAAACTTAGCAAAATTCACTGACAATAGGTACCATAATGCTCGCACATACTTCTACACTGAAATGAGCTCTTAAATACTAGTTGTTTTTAAATTCTATAAGGGTACCCTGTTTTCCGGATCATCCTTACCAGGCTTATTTACTAAACACATAGAATGCGAGATTTTATTGGCGTGTAACTTGATATTTAGATTACAAAACCATCTTCTCCTTTCAGTAAATGGTCGAAATATTATGTACAGTAATGAAAACATATTATTTTCGCTCAACACTACGCCTGTATCTCGAACGGCACTACAATAGGTAAACTCCAGTGCTTGTAATTAAACACCAGAAAAAGCGAACTCCACTTACAGGCGCTAATACTGTCCATAGTCTTTGAAAATCAGAAGAAATTCAGAGTAGATTTTTGTCCAGAAAAAAAATCAGTATGTCTATAATATTCATTCAAAGCAATCAGAAACACTCATACTAAAGCCATGGCAGAAACGGATACACTGCATATATCCGTGATCCATGGCATATGATGAGTGGTTTACATTTCATTCTCTACGGAATACATACTATAAATTTCCGTATAACTATTCCACTAAAACTATGGGGCCTCCTTAAATGTGTAAATAGTCATTAAGGATGTTTTTATTGGTATTGATAATGACACTTTTTTGACTAAATAATCCCTACATTCTTACCAACCTATATTCATTTGCATTACCTTCAGTTATGTATGTATGTATGTAGATATGCAATTATGTAAATATGTACGTATGCATGCATGCAAGTATAGATGTATGTGTGCGTGCATGAGTTGGAAGAAGATCAAAACTCAACCGAAAACTCACCACACAAAGTGATCAAAACTCAATCAAAGGAGGGAGAATGTGGTAGAGGAGGAGAACTAGCATGAAAGCAAAGAAGGAAAGACGCTTCCAATTTTTCCCATCCTAAGTTCCCCTTGGAGTAAGTTATTTCTTATTTGTTACGCAAAATGTATGTAAAAATGCCTATTGTTGGCATAAATTCCTATTTTTTGGCGTAATATAGCACATAATGTAAAAGCCAAATAGTAATAATACCATGCATAGAATAGACTCACCCAATTTTTCTTTTCCCTATATTCTTTCAACCTCCAAATAGTCTCTATTCACTATTTTTCAAGCTAGGCCACACATAAGCGACGGAGCTCTTAAAATGTCTACGTAAGTGAAAGAGATCATATTTGTTAGGGTAACTTAGTTAGAGCTGCGTGTTTGTAGTGAGCTTAGAGATCTCACAACTCTTCTAAGCTTTATATAGACTTTTGCAACAGAGGGATATCCTTGAAGCACCATTTCTCTTGCCTACTCATGAGTGCTTGTGTGCACATGCATGTACTTGTCTATGTGTGTGTGTTGGTTTTCCTTGATCTTATTGTAGGTTTGTGTGCTATCACCTTGTTGCATGATGTCTTCATGCCATCAACTCTCTCACTCCATGGATACAAAATTATTTCTTTTGTATTGCACTTATGGACTATGATAAGGGGGTTTAAACACTTTTGCTGTCATTCTCGGAGAGCATTCTTTCTGGATGTGCCTGATGGTGGGATTTCACATGCGATATGTAGTCATGGTGCCCTTTATATGGGTTCTAGGTACTTATCCTTCATCTTCATCCTTCTAGATAGCTAGTTAGGTAGGTAGATAGGTATGAATAGATAAATTTTAGGTTTTTGGGTTATGTTTTTTTTTTTACTTTTCCATTAAAACTCAAATTTCTTCTTCTTCTTCTTCTTCACTTTTTCTCTATTTATACACTCTTTCTCCTTAATCTTTTTGTTTTACATATATTTGAGGTTTGGAACAATATGGTGTGAGTTTAGAAGCTTAGGAGACGTTAAAGAGGCTCCAAGCTACTCATTTAGAGCTCCCTACAAGTCATTAAGTAGGCAGATATAAGGGAAATCACCCATGGGTAAAGGGTTGGTAAGTTTCATTTTATGAGTGTTTACTTAGTTAAAAGGTAAGAAAAGTTAGACGAAGGTGAGAGGAGGTCAAAACAAGTGCTTATAGAGGTGAACGAGCAAAAATGCTACTAAACTAAGCTAAAATATGAGAAAAATGTAGAGCAATCATCCGTGGGAAAGGGGGTATTTTCTGAATTTAAAGTATGTTATGATCTCTTAGGACTTAGATCCACATGTTTCGTGAGGTGTTTGTGATTTTTCCTAGACGAATTAATAGCCAATGCCTTAGTAATGGCAAGGGAAGAAGTTTGATAAAGAGAAAGTGAAAAAAAAAATCAAGGTTGGATCAAATTCAACTCATGATTTATAGGAAATTATATGAGGAATTAAGTGCATTTTGGTGTTATGTATGCATATGTATATTTGTGTATGTGTCTCTCTCTATTTGTGTGTATGTGTATGTGTGTGTCTCTATGTGTGTATGTATATATGGGTGTATGTATATGTATGTGTATGTATAAGTGTGTATGTGTGTGTACACATATGTATTATAGTCTATACATGTGTGTGTATATGTCTGTGTATGTGTATGCATGCATGTGCTTGTATGTGCGTGTATGCATGTATTTGTATAGTATGTTTGTGTGTGCATATGTGCTTATGTATGTGTGTGTATGCATGTGTGTGCATACATGTGTTTGTATGTGTGTTTGTATAGTGTGTTTATGTGTGTATATGTGCATATTTATGTATGCATGTGTGTCCATGTATGTGCATGTGTGTGTATGCATGTGTATGTATGCATGTGAGTCTATATGTGTGTGTCTATGTATATGTATGTATATGTGCAAGTATCTATATGATATGTGTATGTGTGTGTATGCATATGTGTGTATGTGTATGTGTGTATATGTGTGTATGTATGTGTGTGTATATGTGCATATGTATGTGTGTGTATATCTATACGTGTGTGTATGTATATGTGTGTATGTATGTGTGTATATGTGTGTATGTATGTGCGTGTGTATATGTGTATATATGTATGTATATGTGTGTGTATGTGTGTGTGTATATGTTTGTATGTATGTGTGTGTGTATATGTGTATATATATGTATATGTGTGTGTATATGTGTATGTATGTGTATGTATATTTGTGTATATGTGTGTATGTATATGTGTGCATGTATGTGTGTGTGTATATGTGCATGTATATGTGTGCATATATGTGTGTGTATATGTGTGTATGTGTTTGTATGTGGGTATATGATTTTGTATATGTGTGTATGTATGTGTGTGTATATGTGGTGGGTATGTATGTGTGTATGTGTATATGTGTGTATGTATATGTGTGTGTATATGTGTGTATGTATGTGTGTGTGTATATATATATGTGCGTATATGTTTATATAGGTATGTATGTGTGTGTGTATATGTGTGTATGTATGTTTGTGTATATGTGTGTGTGTGTATGTCTCTATGTATATGTGTCTGTATATGACTATATATATGTATATGTGTGTTTACATGTGTATACATGTGCATGTATGTGTATGTATATGTGTGTATGTATATGTGTTTATGTATGTGTGTGTATATGTATATGTATATGTTTAAAAGCAGAAATAGGACCATAATGGAAGTAGCTAGGTCCATGTTGAAAGAAAAGAGGTTGCTAAATTCTCTATGGGTCGAGGCAGTATCCACTCCCACCTATCTCATAAATAGGTTACCATCAAAGTCTTTAGAAGGAATGATTCCTTATGATGCTTGGAATGGGAGAAGACCAAGCTTAGATCATTGCATGATTTCTGGGTCCATTGCATATGCAAATATATGATCACGATTGAGAGGTAAACTTGATCCCAAGGGAGAGAAATGTGTATCATAGGATATGAGCTAAATCAAAAAGGTTATAGGCTATATAACCCTAGAGCCAAGGGATTTGTAATGAGTGGAGAAGTATTATTTCATAAAAATACATATTGGTTTGAATATGAGTTTAGGAAAATCAAGTTGCAGTATGACTTGGAGGAAGATTTTTAAACTCTCTCAAGAAAAGGTAAATATATAATTGAAGATTCAAGTGATTCAAAGGATGACTTGAAGAATCCTTGGAGGTACATCATTTCAAGGAACTCTAGAGGTAAAGCAAAAGTACAAGAATTGAGGGATGTTCAAGAATCATCCAACAAACTATTAGAAGATCATAAGGGAAAAGAAGAATCTTGACATTTATGCATATGAAACCTCATTGGTAGTTAAGCACTCCATGTACATATCTCATGACTTGAACTCTAACGAGCCCTCATCGTATAAGGAAGCCAAGAAGAAACGAGAATGGAAGCATGCCATGGAAGAATACATTGAAGCTTTGTAGGAAAATAACGTTTGGGACTTAGTTCCCTAGACATCAACCATGAAGGTAATTTGATCTAGACGCATCTATAAAGAGAAAAAGAATTACGATGGAACTATCAACATATACAAAGCCAAGCTTGTGGCCAAGACCTATGCTTAAAACTGAGTCATTGATTATGAAGAGACCTTCTCTTGTGGCAAACATGCATACAATTAGAGTACTCATGAGTATTGTAGCTACCAAGATTTGGAAGATATATTAGATGGATGTGAAAAATGCATCTCTCAAGGGATGAATCTCAAAATATGTATACATGGATCAACCACTTGGGTTTCAAGACTCACATTCTACTTAACATGTTTGGAGAGACCTATATGGGCTAAATCAAGCTCCAAGAAATTGGAGTCATAGACTTGCAACTTACTTGCAAGGTAAAGGATTTGTGGTGAGCAAAGTTGATCCTTTCCTATTCATTAAGAGACACTACAAGAATAATGGAGTGCAAAAAATAGCGGGCATCATCGCTTATGCGAGCTTCTTTAAAAAATCTTCCCATTAGCAAAGTCCCAAAAAAAAATTTATAACAATGTTGAAGCCAAGTGATGCTTATAGCGATGGGGGAAAACTGCTTGTGCTGCTCTGGCGTTGCATAAGCAATAATGCAAAATTGAAAACAAAATTAGCTTTTCCTGGGCACATTTGTGTTGGGATCAAGCTTTGTGAATGAAGGAGCGATTGAAGAGAAAGAGCAAAGAGCAAAAGTCTAGAGCAAGTGACTGAGGTGCACACGCATATACACACACATACATTCATGCATATGCATACACACACATGCATACACATACACACATATGCATACACACACATATATACATATATATACACATATACACACATACATACATACATATACATACACATACATAGATACATATGCACAAATATACACACACATATACACATAGATATATACACACATATAAATGTACATATACACACATACCCTGTTCAACTCAGGTGTATATCTATTAGTTATCTCATTTGATTCTCCTTCCCTGCAAATAATAATTAAACTCATGGGAGAAGTATTCTCCCCCTCCATTAAACCATCGTCTTTCTAGGGTTTCACCTATTTGATTTTCAACAAGTGCTAGATAATTCTAAAAGCGTGAAAATACTTCATGTTTATGCTTCATGGAATAGAGTATGGTTCATCCGCTACAATCATCAATGAAAGAAACATAATACCTTGACCTTGAGATGGATGACTCTTTTCTTGGTCCCAAAACATGAGCTCGAAAAAGATCTGAAATGTCTCCTGTATGTACCCCATCTTTGTCAATGGTTGCATGTGAGATTTGCAAAATCCACATGCATATCATTTGTAGGTCAAATTTTGGTTTGAAATTTAGGTAGTCGAAGAGCTGATTTCTTTTAGGGATTTCTACTAATTTTTCTTTAGGGATCTCTCTCCAATGTAAGCCAATCGTTAATGTCAAAACTCTAATTCTAGTAGGAATTTAGTTCCATAATTGAACAATACTGTGTTCCTGCTGTCTTGGTTATCAAAGGTCACAGAACATGAATATATCAATCGTTTCTCCTTTAGATATTTTCTTGAATGCTTGGTATGGATCCTCTACATAGGCTTCATACTTTTTTAAACTCTTTTGGAATCTCAATCTAGCCTTGAAGTACTAACGTGTGATGAGCCAATTTGTTTGGTATGTAGTAGTTGTTATAACCTATTGTAACAAAGTTTGTGAGTAAAGGATGTAGGATGGAGAGAATGGTGTACGTGTTGTACGTGAATAAATGAAACAAGATGAAAGTCTAGCTTATTCTAATAGATAGAGTTGTTTGGTTGATACTATAGTATGGGTTGAATAGGAAGCAAAAATATAACACTCATAGGAATTAATTTCATGTGTTTGGCTCCTTTAGAACTGCACCACTATGATGCAGTTTAGAGATAGATCTAAGGCAAACAATGTGATCATGATGGGATGGGATATCCTAGAATTATTTGATAAATGAAATTGCATTTCTGATGAAAAATGCACAAACGTCCATGATGGAATGAGTACCTATAATACAAGAAGGATAAGTCTTTGAGGCAAGTTTAGCCGAATAGATATTGCTTTCAATAGTGGAGAAACCATGAGTGAAACAAAATCTAAAGAGTGGGAGATGACTCTCGTGAATATCTGAGACACACCATTTACATCTCTTAGTGAAGGTGGACAACTGAATAAGTATAATAATCAAACTCACATAAGTGTAATGATTGTGCATGACGTTGATGGATATGTTGGAAAGATAGATGGACACTCCAGAAAATGAGTACGTACTGCTAATCCCTGCTTTGTACGAACCCCTTTTTGCTTTAGAGTTGTCTTGTAGGCCCTCTTAGCTTTCAAGTGACACTAAACAAGTGCCTATGTACTTTGGAAATGATATGAGTAATGTTTGATACAAAATTGACTACTGCCAAGTTCACAATCTAATGAAAACCTTCTATTTTAGTTCACACACCCATTGCTTGTTAAGCTCGGTGCTTCCACTACAATAGGAATTAGAAACATTCCTTCTGGAGATATTAAACTAGCTTAATGAGCTAATTATTCCAAGTCGAATCACTTGAAATGATTGACTATGCACAGAGCAATCAATTTAGCAAGTATAGCATTGCCCTCGATTTTTTAGGACCTCTACAGAGATTCACCAGTGATCCATTCGATGCACTTTTCTCCCAATCCACTAAATGGAATGTCTTAAAAATTTCTCAACATGTAGAGAACCTAGACTTGATTCCAACGAGCTATAGAACATTCAAAATGGTGAAGGAATGGCTAAGATATGAGCAATACAAAATGACTGTTTTGAGTTACTGTGAGAGAGAGAGATCAATAGATATAATGAATGATCTATTGTATTATAAAACAATGTTGTACATGATCATTGGCATGATAATCAATGCCCAATGATGGATAGAAGTGTAGGCTACGATGTGAGCCTCACTCTCTTAAAATGTGATCAACAAGGACTCGAAATTGAAGTGATCTTACCTGTGAGTTTTACATTCATTTTTTATAGATGTTTAATTCAAATTTTGAATTTGAATTTAACTTTGGCTCTCACTAAAAGTGATCCACTAATCTAGGAGATATTATCTCTAAGAATTCGTGGCTTAACATTCCATCTAACTCCACGAGTTTAGTGACTTTTACAGATATTCCTTCAAGTCAATTTGACTCGTACAAATGGTAAAAGATAGAATCCATAGGCAATGGTCTCCATGTGTCTTTAATCAATTGCACATAAAGACTTCTCATGCATAGCCAAGTGTGTAGGCTTGTCACTTGCACCAACAGCTCCCCCTTAAGCCAAACATCTTGGCTTGGTCTTCTTCTTCAATCCTATTGAATGTCCTACAATCCAATCATAGCTTTAAACCTGCAAAGTTTAGTTCCATCAAGTGCTTTGGTTAATAAGTCTGCACATTGCATATTGGTTGATACATATGCCAACTGAATTTCCTTGCTCAATAGCTTTCTCACATAATGATAGTGGACCTCTATATGCTTGGTCCTAGCATGATAAATAGGATTTGTTGCAAGATGTAAAGAGCTTGTATTATCTCCAAAAACCATTCAAGATCTAGTATGCAAACCCAAATCTATATATAGCAATATGATCCATATGGTCTCTTGAGTAGCATTGGCCAATCCTCTATATTCTGCATCTGTTGAAGATAAAGCAACAATAGGTTGCTTCTTGGAAGACCATGATATAGGCTTGTCACCAACAAAAGATAGATATCCTGAGGTACTCCTCCTATCACCTTTGCAACCTACCCAATCTGCATCTGAGTATATCTTGATGTCTAAATATGAAGTATAAGGAAAGTATAATCCTTGATTTTGAGTGCCCTTAAGGTACTTCAAAATCCTCTTGGCAGCTTCCAAGTTAGGTGCCCTAGGTTTATGCATAAATTGGCTTAAGACACTTACTCCATAAGCAATATCAATCCTTATCAATGTAGCATAATTCAAGTTTACCACTATGCTTTGATTGTTGGGTGTGTGTAGAAGTGCGTGTTGGAGTTTATTGACCTCCAAAGTATAGCAGGAAGTAGGTGGAACCCCCTAGGAACAAGTTGACCTTCTCACAAACTTCATCATAGAAAACCAGTCATGCTTGCAGAGCTTACTACTCTCTACTCACTCAAAAGTTTTTAAAACTGTTTTAACCACATATACTAGAGACCAAGAGCTTTCCAATGAACCAAAGAACACTCAATTTAGATAAATACTCAATGAGCTATGACCTCTGCAATATGCAGCTTTAATGGAGACCTTGAAACAGAGATGAACCTGAGGACATACATCACTTGCAGAGACTACTGCTCTTAACTCACAACTCCAATTACTCTGAAAATTTCCAGAATACAAATAGACTTGGAGAGCTTTCTAACAAGCCAAATAACACATGATTTGGATACATACACAAGGAGATATGACCTCTGCAAGTTGGATGTTTAATGGAGACCTTCAGCAGGGATAAAAAACAGAGAACACACACTACTTGCAAAGAGTGTTGCTCTCAGCTCACAGATCCAATGATTATGAAAATTGATACTATGAAAGTAGACAAGAAGAGCTTTCAAAGGAGCTATCAAACATCTAATTTGGATATATAATGAGGGAGATACAAGCTCTGCAAGCTCTGCATACAAAAACTAGAGTAGCATAGAGATACTGTCTTGGACATCCCACAAGATCACGACTTCTCTCCTCTTTTTATAGCATGGGAAACTAATCTAAAACCTTCCTAATACATCTAAATTCGTGGTAGACACTTGGATGGAGGTATTACATGACTCAAGTGCTCAAATAAGCAAAGTATTGATGGACTTTGAGAACTAGCCACATCGACCTTCCACTAGGACACCACTGAAGCTCCCTTGTGACTCACTAATTTGACTCACCATGTTCTAGAACTCACGTGGTATTTTTGCTAAATTTTATGAATAATATGAGCCTTCTTGAAGTATTTGAAGACTTCCCAAAGGTATTTACATAATTTGAAACTTGTACCCTACATAAAACAAATGTTCGCAACATTCTCCCCCTCAAGTTTCAAAGGGTATTTCCTTCATGCCAAGAATATAGTTGAATCTTTGAAGCTTTGGTCCATCCAAGGATTTGGTGAAGATATCTGCAACTTGATCCTTTGTTCCAACAAAAGAAACCTGCACTTCATTGTTCATGGCCTTCTCTCGAACATAATGATAGTGAACCTCTATATGCTTTGTTCTAGCATGAAAAATAGGATTTGAGGTCATATGAATGCTGCTCAAGTTATCCCCATATATCAGTGGTACATCAACCTGCACATTCAAGTCATGAAACAACTTTTTAAACCACATAACCTCAGTAGTAGCCAATGCTAAACCTCTATACTCAGCCTTTGTAGAAGATAAAGCAACTGTAGGCTGTTTCTTTGAACTCCATGTTAATGTCTTGTTTCCTGCTATTACCACATATCCACTTGTGGATCTTCTGTCATCTTTGCTTCCAGCCCAATCTGCATCACTAAAGACTTTAAGAGTTAGATCAACATCATGACTATAAAATAATCCTTCGTTCATGGTACCTTTCAAATACCTAAGCACTCTTTTCGCTGCATGCATATGAGGTACTCTAGGTTCATGCATAAACTGTGACAATACTCCCACTGCATAACATATATCAGGTCTAGTTTTTGTTGCATAAATCAAAGATCCTACCATGGATCTATATACATTCATATCATGCAACTCATCACCTTCCTTTGCACTCAGCTTTACATTACATTCCATTGGAGTAGAAACAAATTTACATTCCTGCATACCAAACCTTTTCAGCATATCACATATATACTTTCTTTTTATCAACCACATACCTTCATCGCTATACACAATTTCAATCCCAAGAAAGTATCTGAGCAAACCAAGATCTGAAATTTTAAATTCCTTTCCCAAATTACCTTTTATCTCATCAATTGCTTTTGCATCATTCCCTGTAATCAACAAGTCATCCACATAAATGCATACATAGACACACATGCCATCTACATGTTTTACATAAAGTGAAGGATCAGCATGACTCGCTGTGTATCCTTGCAGCATAAGATACTTTACCAACCTTGCATTCCATGCCCTTGGTGCCTGCTTAAGACCATACAATGCCTTCTTTAACCTGCATACATGATTAGGACATTTTGCATCCACATAACCATCTGCCTGTGACATATACACTTCTTCATTTAACTCACCATTAAGAAAGGCATTTTTTATATCAAGTTGATATATATTCCACCTTTTACTTGCAGCTAAAGCCAACAAAGTTCTTACTGTTGCCATATTTGCTACTGGACTAAATGTTTCCTCATAGTCCACACCTTGAGTTTGATTATATCCTTTTGCTACAAGTCTAGCCTTATATCTAGACACACTACCATCACTATTTCTTTTAATCTTAAAAACCCACTTGCAACCAATTACCTTTTGCTTTGGTGTACTTGGAACTAAATTCCAAGTCTTGTTATCCTGAAGTGCTTCCATTTCTTCTCTTATTGCTTTCTCCCACTTTTCATCTCCTTTGGCCTCATCATAACATGTGGGTTCATTTTCCTGCTCAACTTTTGTCATAAAAGCATAATGAGTATTCATGAAAGATTCATAAGTATACCTTTGAGGTTGCTTACTTACTCTTGAAGTTCTTCTTAACTCCAATGTAGATGCTCTTCCTTTCTTATTAGGAACCTTTGATGATTCTCCATACTCACATACATCACTAATTTCCTCTCCTTCATCATTAACTTCAACAAGTTTGAGTTTACCTTTACTTTTAACACTTGGAGGTGACTCTTGCCTTAATCTTCCATTGAAAGGTGATCCTCTTTCTTCATCTAGACCACTCCTTTCATCATTTAAACTTCCTGATGGCTGAACTATGCATTCATCTCCTTCAACCACACCTTCTTCATTTTCATCCATGACCTGCAAACAATTCTTATCTGCATACCATGAAAGTGATTCATCAAAGTTTACATCTCTTGACACAACAACCTTATTGGTATGAGGATTATAGCATCTATATCCTCTTTGAGTATCTGCATAACCAATAAATATACATTTTTCTGATTTTGCATCAAGTTTAGATCTCACCTCATTAGGTACATGTACATAACATACACAACCAAATACTTTCAAATGACTTACACTTGGTTTCCTTCCATGCCATACCTCATATGGTGTCAAATGATGAACTCCAGCAGTCGGAACTCTATTCATAATGTAAACACTTGTGCTAACAGCTTCAGCCCAAAAATAATTAGGCAAACACATATCATTAAGCATACTTCTAGATGCTTCTGCTATGATTCTGTTTCTTCTTTCTGCGACTCCATTTTGTTGTGGAGTATACCTGCATGTAACTTCTCTTTTGATACCTTCATCATACAAAAAATCAGTAAAAACTTGAGAGAAATACTCTCCCCCTCCATCAGACCTTAGCTTCTTAATATACCTTCCTGTTTGCTTTTCGACATATGATTTGAACTTCTTGAAACAATCAAAGACCTCACTCTTATGTTTAATGAAATACACAAATGTCATTCTACTATGATCGTCAATGAATGAAACATAGTACTTATTACCAACCAAGGATGCCTCTTTAGTAGGTCCCCACACATCTGTGTGTATGAGATCTAGCAAACCATCACTTACATAGCTTGAATGCTTGAAAGGTTGTCTACTCTGCTTACCCATTTGACATGCTTCACAAAGATGCACCATATGTTGCTTAGTAAGATCAGGTAATCCTTCAACAATCCTCTTCTTTGATAGCTCCTTTAACCTGTGTACATTCATGTGTCCAATCCTTTTGTGCCATAGATCAAGCTCTGCTATTCGATGCATACCATAAGAGAAATAGTTTGTATGATTTGGGTTTACCTTGAATGTAAACAATCTACCTTGTTTTTGACCTCTAGCAATTAACCTCCTTTGCTTTGGATCCTCAATGAAGCAACCTGCATTATTAAATCTCACTTGTAGACCTTTTTCTACCATTTGACCAACCGACATCAAATTCTTAGTGATCGTTGGCACATAAAGTACATCCTTCAAGCAATTTTTCTTGCTCTTATCCTGCATAACAACATCTCCAACCTGCATAATCTTATGTGTTGTATCATCTCCTGTTTCAACATGACCTTTACATGACGGATTATGCATATTAGAAAACCATGAAGCATCATGAGACATGTGATTAGAACAACCACTATCTACATACCATACATCACTATTGGAATTCATCTTAGTTTCTACATTCATCATAAGAAGAGAATCATAATCATCACTTTTACCTTCAACTGCATAATTTCCTTGTTGTTTACCTCTTCTTGAATAGCCTCCTCTTTGATTACCACCTTGATTATTTTCATTTTGATAACAATCTTTGGCATAGTGTCCATACCTTCCACATATATAGCAATTGTTCTTATTATCTTCACTCCTTTGTCTTTGGTTGTAGTTGTAGTAGCCTCTCGTACCTCTAGCGCTTGATCTTCCTCTTCCTCTTGTGTTGAAGAAGCCACTTGAAGTCCTTTGATCATCGATCCTTCTTCCTCGACCTCTATTTGAACCTCTTCCACCTCTGTTTCCACCTCTTGATGATCCTACATAAAGAGCTTGTCCTTGAGATCCTTTTTGATTTGAAGTAGAACCATTTAGATTCATCTCCTCCGTGACCATGAGGGCAATAAGTTGATCAAAATCTGGTAATTCTCCTCTGACATAAACTGAAGTAATGAAGGGTTTCCATCTCTCATCATCTTTGAGTCCGTTGAGAGTATGTGCAACCAAGTCGTCGTCCTCCACATGAGCTTGAATTGATCCTAGTTGATCTGCAATCTCTTTAACTTTCAATATGTAATCATTGACCGATGTCCTTGTATCTTTCTTTATGTTATTCAACTCATTTTTGAGTTGAATCTTCCTTGCTCTTGTACCTGTAGCATACAACCTTTCCAATGCAAGCCAAACATCTCTACTTGTGTCTAGATCTTGTATGTGTCCTACCATTGAATCTTGAATATTTTGTGATAAAATGAATATAACCCTTTTGTCTCTCTCATTCCAAAGTCTAAACTCCCTCAATTGTTGCTGATTTGGGTCCTCTGGTAATGTGGGTTTGATATCTGTGCCGTCAATCAAACCATACAAGCCTCTACCTTGCAAGTATGCTGTGATTCTAAACTTCCATGCCTGATAATTGGTCTTATCAAGCTTCTCTATTTGTGCATGTTGGTCTCCCATAATACAAATGCTAAGCTTCCTCCTTTAAGCCTCCTTTCCAATGTGTGTGATGAGAAGAAATATAATATTTACCTTGTAAATGAGGTATGTGCACCTTTCTTTGCTTGGATGTTGCTTCAGATGCCTCCTTGCAATCTTCTTCTACCTTTGTGTAGTGTTGATGATGAACTGCTTCTTTGATAGCTTCAAATTCTTCGTCAAGGTATGATAAACTTCTCCAAGTCTCCAAGTACTTGCTCTGATACCACTGTTGGAGTTTATTGACCTCCAAAGTATAGCAGGAAGTAGGTGGAACCCCCTAGGAACAAGTTGACCTTCTCACAAACTTCATCATAGAAAACCAGTCATGCTTGCAGAGCTTACTACTCTCTACTCACTCAAAAGTTTTTAAAACTGTTTTAACCACATATACTAGAGACCAAGAGCTTTCCAATGAACCAAAGAACACTCAATTTGGATAAATACTCAATGAGCTATGACCTCTGCAATATGCAGCTTTAATGGAGACCTTGAAACAGAGATGAACCTGAGGACATACATCACTTGCAGAGACTACTGCTCTTAACTCACAACTCCAATGAATCTGAAAATTTCCAGAATACAAATAGACTTGGAGGGATTTCCAACAAGCCAAATAACACATGATTTGGATACATACACAAGGAGATATGACCTCTGCAAGTTGGATGTTTAATGGAGACCTTCAGCAGGGATAAAAAACAGAGAACACACACTACTTGCAGAGAGTGTTGCTCTCAGCTCACAAATCCAATGATTATGAAAATTGGTACTATGAAAGTAGACAAGAAGAGCTTTCAAATGAGCTATCAAACATGTAATTTGGATATATAATGAGGGAGATACAAGCTCTGCAAGCTCTGCATACAAAAACTAGAGTAGCATAGAGATACTCTCTTGGACATCCCACAAGATCACGACTTTTCTCCTCTTTTTATAGCATGGGAAACTAATCTAAAACCTTCCTAATACATCTAAATTCGTGGTAGACACTTGGATGGAGGTATTACATGACTCAAGTGCTCAAATAAGCAAAGTATTGATGGACTTTGAGAACTAGCCACATTGACCTTCCACTAGGACACCACTGAAGCTCCCTTGTGACTCACTAATTTGACTCACCATGTTCTAGAACTCACGTGGTATTTTTGCTAAATTTTATGAATAATATGAGCCTTCTTGAAGTATTTGAAGACTTCCCAAAGGTATTTACATAATTTGAAACTTGTACCCTACATAAAACAAATGTTCGCAACAGTGCGAGAGACACACGAGAAACACAGACACGAGCACAAACCCAACAAGAGACACACAAAAGACGATGGCTGGAATAGCTCTCTCTATTGACGATGACCTAAATTGAAGTAAGAGCTGAATAATATCCCTAAGTACAAAGTACCACCAGATATGAGAGTATCAAGTATGTGGTAACATGCGGAAAAAACCTCTAGCCAGCACTAGAGTAAAAAGTGCCCATGTATAGGGAAAAGGTTCACATCAAAGCTACTCGAGGAACACATAAGTGTAACAAACCCCCCTGGAGCAAATGATATGAACACATACAGGGAGTGATAGATCAGAACCCATAAGGTAATAAGCCTAAAGCTTTGCAAAAGGCTTCAAAACTTTTCCTATGGAAGAGCTTTGGTGAATATGTCTGCCACATTATCTTGTGTAGGCACATATACCAAATCAATATCTCCTACATGAAGGCACTCTCTCACATAGTGATAATGCACCTCAATATGTTTGGTGCGTGCATGAAACACTAGGTTTCGTGTAACAACCAAAGCACTCTGACTATCAGTGAGGATATGCATAGCATCATCAATCTCCATGCAAAGATCCATTAATAGGCGTCTCAGCCATATACACTCCACTGTTGCTGTGAAAAATTTCATGTATTGAGCTTCACAACTCGATGTTGCCACTATAGGTTACTTCTTACTCAATCAAGATATGCATGAGTCTGCAAGGAAAAAGCAATTACCACTAGTGGGCATGTGAGTATTGTTGAGATATCGAGCTCAACATGTGATGATCCAGGATGACACATACCAATTTTTCATTTCTCTAACGTGTATAGTGGTCATGCCAGTATATGTCAGGGATACTTCATTGAGCTTTATTAGATTTATCTACCGAGAGTGATGGCACATTTGTTTCTTGCCAGCTCACTCATTCGCGAACATTAGGTTTTTCCTTATGTACTGGTCTTTATATATTGCACTGTTTGTATTCTTGTTTTTTAGGTCATTCTTGTACATTCCTTTTATGTAATAGAAGAAGAAGAAGAAGATACTACTTCCTTGCCTTAATCTGTGTGTGTGCTTCTCCTTGAGAGTGAGAGAGTGTGTGTGAGCTCTCTTCCTTATCTCCTTCCTCGTGACATGGTATCAGAGCCAGCGTGGCTGTAGAGAGCTCGTGGAGAAGGCGACGGTGAAGACTACGCGGCAAGGCGTGGAGAAAACGCGATTTCACAAACGGCCTCCGTTTGCTACGAAAATCGCCGTGAAGGTAGAAGACATCTCGAGTTTCGGAGTTTTGTCAGATCCAAGTTTCGGAGCCATCTCGACCTCCGTTTCGAGCCCGCAAGGTGGGGCCCACAGAAAAATCAGGTCAGTTTCAGAAACTATAACTTGCCTTGTGTTCGGCGACACTCATATATTCTAGATCCAGAATTTCAAGCGATTCCGTGTACTATTGATACACGAAAACTGTGTTTTTCTGAGATCGAACTATCACGTCATAGTGCAACAGTGTTCAAGCAGAAGTGCTACTTGTAGTGTGTTGCGGTGTTGTGAATTGTTGCAGAAATGGCAAACGCAGATGGAATGAGTCAGCTTATGAGCGATAAGCTGGACAAGAACAACTTCCATGCTTGGAGATTCAGAATGATGAATTTCTTGATGGGAAAAGGCTACTGGAAGTACATCGAAGGAGAGAATGAAAATGCCAAGTTCACAATCTAATGAAAACCTTCTATTTTAGTTCACACACCCGTTGCTTGTTAAGCTCGGTGCTTCCACTACAATAGGAATTAGAAACATTCCTTCTGGAGATATTAAACTAGCTTAATGAGCTAATTATTCCAAGTCGAATCACTTGAAATGATTGTTGGGAGAAATGGTTGGATGCACTCAAGAGATTGAGTTGAAGCTGCTAAACCTGCTTTGCTCCGGCCCTCCTTAGCTTCAGATATACTTAGTACACTTGCTTAACTTCCAAATGATACCAAGAAAGCATACATGTACTTTGCAAATGATATGTGTAATGATCAAATCAAAACAGATAACTTGAGACTTCAAAAATCAAGAAAAACTTGTTATTTTTGTAGTGACACCTGCTCAGTCTTTTACTCAGTGTGACCAGTACACTAACAATTGATCAAATTCCTTCTAGACATATTAAATTAGCTTACCAAGCTACCATTTGCAAGTGGAATGAGAAGAAATGACAAACTATACTCTGAGAAATGAGTTTAGCAAAATTATATGTACCCCCGACTTTTTAGGAACACTGCAGCAGAATACCAGAGTTCACGTCGAGAGCGATTTCTCCCAGATGGCTGATCGTTTGACCTTGAAATTTTGTAGGCATGTAGTATGCTTGGAGCTGGTTCTAATGTGCTTTGAATCACTTGATTTGGTTCAGTAGATCCTGAGATATGCCTTGTTGACGTTGACAGACTTGGAGATGATGACTCAGACAAAACAGAGATGATGAATGTAAGTATTTGTATTAGATCATGTAAGTGTACATTCCCATTGGTGTGGTAAACATCATTAAATGGTACTCAGAGGTGTAGGCTATGGAGTAGGCCACACACAATCAACTAATTGTACAGAAATGCCTCGGGATGTGAGCTCAAAAAATGACCAGCTTACCCGCGAGTTTTTTCTTCACTTTTATATGAGTTAAGTGATCATTTGAATTTGAAATTCAAATCTAGGCTCCCTAGAATCTCTCCTCTAAAAGTAGGGAGATATTCTCTCAATCATAAGCTCCAATTTTTCCACGAATCTATCAAGTAGGTGTGATTACATGTAAATGCCAAGTCATATAGACTTTTACAATGGGTAAGAAGTAAGAACTTATAAGCATAAGTTCACATGGTCCTTTCTCCAAGTGAATTAAACTTCCAAGATTTCAACACCACATTTCCAAGGTTCCAAGCCAAGTGTGAAGGCTTGAAAATGCACCAACAGCTCCCCCTCAAGCCAAGCACTTTGGCTTAAGTCTTCATCTTCATTCTTCAATCACATCCTGCAATCCAATCATGGATTTGAATCTGCATAGCTTGTTCCCATCCAATGCTTTAGTGAGTAAATCTGCACATTGCATATTAGTAGACACATAAGTCAACCGAATATCTTTACTAAGCAACTTCTATCTCACATAGTGGTAATGAACCTCTATGTGTTTGGTTCTAGCATGATATATTGGATTAGCTGCAAGATGAAGAGAGCTTGTGTTATCTCCAAAGATAATTGGAGGTCTAGTGTATAGACCTAACTCTGTATACAAGAGCTTCAACCAGATAGCTTCTTGAGTGGCATTGGCAAGCCCTCTATACTCTGCTTCAGTGGATGAAATGCCACTGTAGGTTGCTTCTTGGCTGACCAGGAAATAGGTTTATCTCCTGCAAAACAAATGTAACCTGATGTGCTTCTCCTATCATCCTTGCATCCTGCCCAATCTGCATCTGAGTATACTTTAATGTCAATATCTGATGTATAAGGATAGTACAAACCATGGCTTTGAGTTCCTTTGAGGTACTTCAATATTTTCTTTGCAGCTTCTAGGTGAGGTACCCTTGGTTTGTGCATGAATTGGCTTAGCACACTAACTCCATATGCTATGTCAATTCTTGTCAAAGTAGCATAATTCAAACTACCTACCATACTTTGATATCCTGTAATGTCTTGTATTTCATCCCCTTCATGAGCACTAAGCTTTAGGTTGACCTCCATTGGAGTAGTTGAGACTTTAGCATCCTGCAAGCCAAACTTCTTGACCATATCCTGTACATACTTCTTTTGGGTGATGTATATACCTGAGTTGGTGTAGACTAACTCAAGACCTAAGAAGTACTTCAATAATCCAAGATCATTGATCTTGAATTCCTTCATCATCTGTCCTTTGATGTGTCTAATCCCATTGACATCATTACCTGTAATGATGATGTCATCAACATAAACACACAAGTAGATTACCTCTGTACTACTTCTCTTTATGAACAGAGAAGTATCAGCTTTACTCATCACAAATCCTTGGTCTTGGAGATAGGTTGTCAACCTGTAATTCCATGCTCTAGGAGCTTGTTTCAATCCATATAGAGCCTTCTTCAATTTACAAACATAGTTTACCTTCTTGGGATCTTCGTAACCAGGTGGTTGTGACATGTAGACTTCTTCAGATATCCATCCATTCAAGAAAGCATTCTTGACATCTAATTGGTACATGTTCCAATTCTTGGATGTAGCTACACTCACCAATATTCTGATAGTTGGCATCTTAGGCCTTCATCTTCAACTGATTGTTGCTTTCCTTTGCTAGCCTTCTTCTTATCCTTAGTATACATTGCTTGACCTGCACTCTTATCAATATCCTCTTTGATATCATGTTGAAAGGTTAAGATATGACCTAGTAATTAATTCAAATCAGGAGTAAAATGATCCAATGAAAGTTCTGTTGACAATATGAAAGGCTTCCACTTCTCATAATCAGATATTGATTGTGAGGCATTCTTCTTGAATGTGGTAAATTTTTCCCATAGTGATGCCTTCCTTGACTTGGTTATATTCTGAAAATGCTCCTCTAAAGCATTCCATATATCATTTGGACTTTCAAGTCCTCTGATATGAGGAAGCAAGTAATGAGTCATTGCCATATAGATAATGCTCCTTGCTTGAGCATCCTTCTTTATCCAAAACCTTCATAGTTGCAAGCTCCTCCCTAGTTGGAACACAAGGATCTTTGAAATTTGGATTTTCTTCTTCTCCTGTGATGTATCCCATGAGACATTTGCTCATAAGATGAGCTTCCATCCTCATGGACCGATCTGGATAGTTTTCTCTATCCATTTTCTGAATTTGAAGGCTATCTCCCATTCTTTCTTCACTTTTACTATCAAATCTTCAACCTTATGAGTAATGAATGTACCTTTGCTTCGAAATTTCTCCTTCTTATCCTTTTGATTGTTGTCATGTTTCTTCCTTTAGCCTTTCCTTCAATTTTATCCTTTTGAATCTCTAGATGTGGAATTTTGTATGTTTGCAACAGTCGAGGTCCTCCTTTCCTTCAAATTTGATAGAACCTACTCTGATACCATTGATGGAGATGATTAATCTCCAAAAGATATGCTATACTTGAGTTTAAACTATGGCAAGCATAGCTCAAAACCATCACCAATTTTGGAAATTTTTACCAAATTATGAACAGTTAACTCTTCTATAAGACATATCTTCACTCAAGAAAGTCTGCTTCACAAAACTCACTCATTGACTAACAAAATGATTACATTTTTCTATGAAATTTTGATATAGCACTCTCCTAGTCTATTCCAACTGAAAGTTCTTCCAAAGAACTTACAAAACTTTAGATTTACCTCAATAAGTAAACCTATGTCTGAAACAGGATTTCTTTGCAAGAGACTTTTACATATACAACTTTAAACACTTGGCTCTCTCAATCTACAACCTGTTTAATCAAATGCTTTTAGATATAGATGGCTTACCTTCCAACTTAGATTTTGAATGTTGATTTCAATAAAACTTTACACTCTACACTGAGATCTGATCAATTCTTTGACCATCGAGATTGCACCTATTTCAGAAGTCTCTCATCGACTTTTACACATATGAATATTCCTACTCATAATTCTCTCAGCCTGATTACAATTAGACTCTCAAATCTTGAACATAGATGCGCCAACTATGAACTTAGACACATATAAAAGGATTTTGCGATGAAATTGAAGAAAGATCGAGGTGCACTTCTCATAAAGAACTTCTATTCTCTTGAAAATACATCTAATGGATCATTCTCATACTCAAACTCTCTCACATATGACACGTCTATATACAAGCATATATAGGTGTATATGTCCAGATTCCTCACTATTAAAAAATATCTATGAGCTATTACAAGGTTAATGTAGATTCCTCACTATTAAAAAATATCTATGAGCTATTACAAGGTTAATGTACATGTGTTTACAAATGAGTTCTCTTTGATTTCACTTCACTTTATGCTTCATCCTTTATCCTTTTCTTCATTCTTCAATATTCAATCCTTTTTTGTAATCATCAATCATTGATTTTCTTGCTCCAACAATTTTTGAGTAAGGTACATAACATGTTTTGCATAGAACACTTTGAATCTAAAAAAGTATGTGAGCTTCCAAAAGCTACTTATTCTAACTCTTCTGTCATTTGATGTTTGATTGTTCTAATGCCTTCAACATCATTGTATGTTATTATAATGTCATCCACATACATAGAGAGATATATAAGTCCTCCATGTTATTTTCTAATTAGTAGAGGGCGATCTATCTTGCTCACCACAAATCCTTTTTCATGTGGGTAAGGAACTAGATTATGATTCCAAGCTCTTGAAGATTTTTTCAACTCATTTAGAGCTCTTCTTAGTTTATAAAGCTTTTGATTGTTTGTTGAGATGATTCTATCACATCTATGAACTACTACACTTTTGCTTCACCTTTAAAGTTCCAAGTCTTGATCTTCCTTCTACGTTTCTTTTGATCATATTCAAAGTCAATTGTCTCTAGAAATATGTGTGGAGTTTTTCTTGCTACACCATTTTGCTTAGGTGTGTACATGGTTGTAATATCTCTTTTTATTCCTATTTCTTGAAAAAATAAATCAAACTCATAAGATAAAAACTCTTCCCCTCCGTCAGACCTTAGCCTCTTTAATGCTCTATCTTTTTTATTTTCTACTAGTGCAGGATACTCTTGAAAAAAGAAAGTAACCCATTTTTATGGTTCATAAAATAGAGTATAGTACATCTTCTACAATCATCAGTGAAATATGTATAATTTCTTGACCATAAGATAGATGTTTCGGTGTTGGTCCCTAAACATCAATCTCAAAAAGCTCCAAGATGTCTTCATGTATATATCCCTTCTTTGCGAAAGGTTGCTTGTGATAGTTGCCAAATTGCCATGCATTGTATCTGTAAATCATATAGTGCTTTGTGATACTTTGATCTCCACTAATTTGTTTCAAGGTCCTCTCTCAAATGTTAATGGACCTTTTGTGCCAAACCTCTAGTTCTGATAGGGTTTGTGTGCCATAATTTAGCAATGCTATTTTCCTTTTGTTTTGGAGTTCATAGGTGAATTGGCTACATGTCGTTTGAACTTTGGCTATCTTCTTGAATACTTAGTTTAGATCTTCTACATAAGGTCCATACTTTTTTTACCTCACCTACAAAATGTTTTCAACAATCTTTCCTACACTTATAGAATTCTTAGTGACGCTAGGTACATAGAGAACTTTGCTCAATAAATTCATGTTACCATTTGATGTTTTTATATTTCCAATCTTCTCCATAGGATGTCTTGTGTCATCTCTTGTTTGCACTTCATGCTTGATCTTGGGGTCTTCCAAATCTAAGAGTAGTGCTACATTCCCAACGACATGATTTCAACATCTAGAGTCAATACATAATACATGTTCATCTCATTTACCTGTTTTCATTCACATGTTCATGAAGAGAAGTGAATTTTCTTGTGGTTGATCATCAATGTAGGTTTTGTAATCTCTTCTTCCTTTGTAGAAACCTTAATTATTTTTATTGAAGTTGTTTTTGCCATTGCAGTCATAATTGTTATTGTATCTACCTCTAGGAGCTCCATATCCTCCTTTGTGGTATCCTCTTCCTCTTTGGTTCCTTGGGTTCTTGACGGAATTCTTAGTGATATGATTTCTTAGTCCACGTGTGGCATGATGTAAGGAGATTTATGGTCTCCCCCTACCTTGTCTACCTCTTCTACCTCTACCTCTTGAATTTCTCCTTCTACCTGCACAGTTAGCTTGGGAGGTACTTGCTTCTTCATCAGACTTCTTCCCTTTACCTTTGACATATTTACTTCTACCTGTATCAGTGCATAGGTCATAGGATTGATTACATTCTTATGTATCTACATTCTTCATAAGCTTGGCTTCATGACTGAAGAGTTGTCCCACGTGTGGGTGGAAATCTAGCACTTGGATATCCATGTACAAGTACATGGCAGTCGTGAATGCTTCCCACTTATCATCTTCTTTGATTCCACTAATGACTTGTCTGACTATTTAGAATTCATATATGATCTCTCTAATGCTTCCTAACTAATGAGCTATGTACTTAATCTTTGTGAGAATATGAGTGAATTTCTGCTTAGGTTATTTCTTGAGGAATGTGAACTCCATCTATAGTTCATTCTTATTGGCTTTCGTGCTTGAAGAGATGAATTTTTCCAATGCATTTCAAGTCTCTTATAAAGTCTCACATATCCTAATGTGTGGAATTAAGAAATCAAAAATAGAGTTTAGAATGTATAACCTTGCCAAAGTATCCTTTGCACAACATCTTGCATCTCTTGTTTTGGTTGTCCTTTGGTTCATAGCATATACAAGTGTATGAGGTAATGACACAAAAGAAACATGAGAGGATCTTTGCAAAAGCCTTCTCTAGAGAAGCCTATTTTTTGCTTTGATAATGTAATAGACTCTATAAGCTATCAAATGATGCATAAATATGACCATAGTAATTTGGAGTATTGATCTCAATTGTTTGATTCAAGACAAATTAATTCAAGATTCTTGTCTAAGGAAGAAAACCTTCTATTAATGGAAAAATGCTGAAATGGAGGACTAAGTTTTCTGCTACATAGTGGAGACATAGATTTTGATGTATCTGGTCCTTCCCCATTAGAATGAAACAATCTATTTTTCAATGGAGGCATGCATTTTGTGATAGGTTGAAATATTTACCGTACCTGTTTATGAAATGTGGCAATGCCAAAACTTTGCGAAAGCTCCTATTACCTTATTGTAATAATGAACGTTTTGCACTTGGCTATCAAGAAATGTTGTTGGGTGCTTGTTATAAGATGAAGATGGTATTATGGCATCTATGAAGAGCCCATATTTCTTTGTGGCACATATGGATGAGTAGAAACCAAAGGGTATATAAAAATGGACATAAGAATTTCAAGCTTTCTTTCACAAGGGGTTGAGGAACATTGAAATCAAGTGTTTCCATTTTGTCAAAGAAGCAATACCCATCGCTTTCTTGGCCATTTGGAAACTTTCTGTTGTGGTCCCCGTCAAAGTGGTGCCCCATCCAAGTGGTCCCCCGTCAAAGTGGTCCCACATCCAAGAATTTTACCACTAGTAATGGAAACTTTCTTTGGATGGGGAACCACAACAGAAGACAGGCTCCCGAATTTGAATGGTCTACATGCATCAGCCAAAAAGATTGTGGAGGTATGGGCATTTTGGACATCGAAGGCATGGTTAAAAAGTTGGTGGCAAAGTGGATCATCAAGACTTGGTGCAACTGTGAGACCTCTTGGGCCAAGCTCATTTTCAAGAACAAGAACATGATTATGTTGGTGGGCCTCCCTGGTTGGAAGGACTTGGAACATCTTACCCTTTTATTCTCCCCAATTCTAGTTTCCCCTAAAGGCTCGAACCTTGTGCGCTCCTTGTGGAAGAGTTGGAACAAGTTCAAACAATTTGTCAGGGTCAAAGAAGTTTGAAATGGGTGGTTGGTATCAGACAAATGACTCAATCTAGTTTTTTATCTCGAGCATCAGGGGTGTGGCTTCCTGGAACTTCCAAACTGCAGAGGCTTTGAATGATATGATAATCATTAATGATGGTTACCCTCTTTGTGGAGGGGGCCTTGTCTTTCTTCTTCTTGGGGTCATCTTTTTTCCTCAAACAAGAGAGGTCCTGACAACAAATCTTACCCTTTAGGGGGTTCTTCCATGGCATTTCCAATGGTTGTTTCCCCTTGTGTGCCACCTTCTACGGGAGTGAATTTAGCACCTTTTCTGTGAGTGTTGATCCAATGATAGAGCTCCCACTATCTAGGTTGTCTTCGTTGCTAGTTGTGAAACCCTCCTCTTTGCTAGTGGTATAGCCCTCTTGGTTGTCTTCTTTCTTGGTGGTAGTCTCCAAGGTTTTACTTTCGGTGTCTACATCATAGAGATTCTCTCCTAGAAAGTCCAACTCATTGGTCTCCTTTCTAGGTTGCAGTACAAGTTATTTAGAGGAGCCACAACAATGGTGTTCCTCTGAAAGGAGCCCCAAGGGCTTCTTTTCCTTCTACATCTTACTTTTGTGAACCCATCTGAGTCAACCTCTGAGTCCCTAGTGTCTTTCTCTTCCTCAACTATAGTCGGACAAGCTTGTGCCCTAGAATTGATATGAACTTCTTTGGAAGCTTCTTGGTTCTGTTTGTTTTTAGAGGCATTGTGATGCAAATAAATATCAACGGCCAGTTATCGAAGACCATCATATTAAAATGGCAAGGATGCCCATTGGCCCCTCTACTCTTCGCTATTTCCCCAGAAGGGCTCAGCCATCATGTACAACATCACATGGAAATGGGTCATATTAAAGGTCTTTCTCTACCTCTGAACCATGGTCAGATGATCATGAGACTATTTGCAGATGACATGAATGCATTTGTGCACAATGATTTGACTAGCATTAAGGCCTTTTGGGAGTGCCTCGACACTTTCTGCATGGTGTCTGGCTCCAAAATCATCCGCTCCAAAATCTCTTTCCGTGCCATCATTGGACCTCTGCCCTAGCTTTTGGTTGACCATGGTTGCCAAACTATCCCTTGGGGTAGTTTGGGAACCCCACTTCTGTTGTGGTCCCATGTCAAAGTGGTCCCCCGACCAAGCAAGCACTGCTTGGTGAAGCCATAGGCTTCTCAGCTACACTGTGGAATGCTATAAGAGGGGAAACCATGTGGAAGATTTGGAGAGAGTGGTGTGCAAGCAATTTTGGACACTGCAATAGAACGAAGGTTTACGACCACCACATGCTTGAGAGATGACTCTCCTCCCAACCAAATGCCTCTATATATAGCTCTCTCCAAGGGACTGCCTTCTTGGGCAAGTGGATACTAACCATCCAAGTATCAGCCATGTAACTACATGTGCGCCAAGTGTCCCAGTTAACTCGAGTTAACTCAAGTGGATGCTTCTAGAAGGCTCTAGAGCTCTTTGGGCAAAATACTCTCCCCATGTACCCCACGGGGGTTGAACCCAAGACCTCCTCCTTCACATCCTTGAGACTTAACCACTAAGCTAAGTGGATCACTTGTTCACAAGAGCACAAGACCTCCTAGTAAGTCTAAACTCGAGATCTTTGGTCATACACACGGATGACCAAACGGTGTCCGATTTCAGATCTGTCTGAACCGGCTAGACCCTTGGATCATAGACTTACTTTATTACATTCTTCCCCCCTTGGAAAAGATTTTTGTCCTCGAAAATAGAGCTATATACATACTGTAGGCAACCCCCGAGCCTCATGTTCTAAAACTGGAAGAACATGGTCATGTTCTAGAACTGGAAGAACATGTCTCATCTCTGTGGTGGCATCCTTGCCCAAATGATTCAAAACACTATCTGGTTTTGTACTTTGATGAACGGGACAAAGTACAAACTAGTGAAGAATAATGAGGGTGGATCTAATGACATCACTGGCTAATTCACAGTTTCTGGATGTGCGATCTAGGCACAAACATGTGAACTAGGTGGATTCAAATTACTAGTCCATTTCTAGGCATAACTGGTGCATGGGCTTAGTAATGAAGGTGGGATTCTTATCCCTTGCAAGACTTTGAGAATTCTTGATTCACTTGAATTTGTTTTGGAGAACTTGAAGTTTGGTTGTCCCATACATCTAACTTTAGATGTCTGTACAATGGTTTACTTTTATCTAACAGTTACTTGATTTTTTCACCCGACTAGAGGACTACTTTGTCCCAATGAGTTGAAAAAATCCTATGTAAACTGTAGGAGAAAGTTTACCATTTCGATGGAATCAACCATACTAACTTCACCAATTCAAATTCAAAAATGAAAATTTGTCCAACTTAGGACACTTTTCTCAAAGACTTTTAACTGAAAGTTCTTGGGAATTGTCAATCTGATGAGCAATTCCTAACTTCCCTATTCTAGAGTATACTGGACTCCAGGAAATCATTTATGCTATAACTTGAAGCAAACTCAAATGAATAAGTCCACTTAGACTTATCATCTTTTGAAGATTGAAAAGGTTCTTGTACATAACATCTATCTAGGATGTTCAAGTTAGTTATTTTACTAGGAGGTCTTGTGCTCTTGTGAACAAGTGATCCACTTAGCTTAGTGGTTAAGTATCAAGGATGTGAAGGAGGAGGTCTTGGGTTCAACCCCCGTGGGGTACATGGGGAGAGTATTTTGCCTTCTTTTTAGGTCCTCTTCACCGCTGTTCTATGACAGTGTAGACCGCCTCCGAATATAAGTCGTCAACGCCAGCTGGCTCTTTGGATAGGCGAGCGTGCTCTATTCGGAAGGTTGGGGGTTCGAATCCCTTGTTGTGCACAATAGAGTACTAATCTTTTGCTAAGCTCCTTAGCTAAAGACTATCGCCCCTACTACGAATCCGTCACGGACTTCTCTGATCAGCCGCGAGCAGTCATCTACGTCATAGAAGGAGCAATGCACACGCAAGATGAATAAGAAGTGAGCTATGGAGAATGAAGCTCTGATACCAATGCAATAGAACGAAGGTTTATGACCACCACATGCTTGAGAGATGACTCTCCTCCCAACCAAATGCCTCTATATATAGCTCTCTCCAAGGGACTGCCTTCTTGGGCAGGTGGATACTAACCATCCAAGTGTCAGCCATGTAACTACATGTGCGCCAAGTGTTCCAGTTAACTCGAGTTAACTCAAGTGGATGCTTCTAGAAGGCTCTAGAGCTCTTTGGGCAAAATACTTTCCCCATGTACCCCACGGGGGTTGAACCCAAGACCTCCTCCTTCACATCCTTGAGACTTAACCACTAAGCTAAGTGGATCACTTGTTCACAAGAGCACAAGTCCTCCTAGTAAGTATAAACTCGAGATCTTTGGTCATACACACGGATGACCAAACGGTGTCCGATTTCAGATCTGTCTGAACCGGCTAGACCCTTGGATCATAGACTTACTTTATTACAGACACCCTCCTAAAGAGTGGTCGATTGAGAAGTCTCTATTCCTCCTTGGCAAAAGAATCTCCAATTGTAAGAGGTCCCCACCTTTTAGGCATCATAAAGTGTTTCTCATTGAGAACAACAAGCTTAAACTCAAGTGGGCCCCACATGAGGAGGATAGGAGGGTCGTTAACCTCCTTTGTAACACTCTCTAGACCCGCAAGTTTTGCCCGTGCTTTGTGGGATTCGGGGAGTCCCAACGGCACTAGCCCCATTCACTTGTAGCTTGTTCTTTTTTCTTTAATTAAAGTCCGCGAGAATAGGCCAAGGCCGGACTTCCTTTTGAAAAAGGAAAAAAAAAGAAGCAATACCTGAGGATTTTTGGCTATCTTCTTTCCTCATTCAATAGCCTCCAAAAGAAATTGAGAGAGGCACTCCTTTCTCTATACTCAATTGTATAGATAAAACATGGTGTTTTCCTTATGTCAATAATGATCTTGATTAGATGGTTATGCTATTGCAATCATTTTACCTATTGTAACTCTTGCAATCTTGATACTATTATAATCATTGTACCTAGAAATCCCCCTCTCCTATAGTCATGTCTATAAGTTCTCATTGTATTACTGGTTTCTGCCCTTTGTCATTACCATGTTATGATTGTCTTTTGTGACTATGGGATGTTGCCCCTGTACACTTTGTAATATCCCTTCAATAATTTAAGCTACTTTCTTTCTTTGCTTTAAAAAAAGAATCCTTACTTTTGCATGTTTCTCACGTGAGTTCGCCGCTTTCCAGGTTGAGTTATCGGCGAACATACTTCATTCTATCGCCATTGTTGACCTTCTATGTAGCTATAGGAAATCTCCACCTTGATTTTATTCCTCTCTCTCTCTCTCTCTCTCTCTCTCTCTCTCTCTCTCTCTCTCTCTCTCTCTCGTATTGCCTTATTTGCTATAAACAACGCCTCCAAAAATAACGCTTCAGTAATGTTCTCTCTCTCTCTCTCTCTCTCCAATGTCTCAATAATTACCGCCTCAGAAGTCGTGGAAAGGTGCAAGCACAAGAAAGGTTCAACCAGTCACACTTAAAGATCCGATGAATTCGGGTTCACGAAGAAAAAGTAAGAAAATAGATAAAGTGAATTCATGATGACCACTCAAAGTTGAGACGTTGAAGATGAGTCGAAATTATATTAATTTCTTTGTCGTTTCATGAGATCGAGAGGAAGAAGATGACGGTGTTTTGTAAAACTCTCAACATTTTTTCATGACTTTAATGCTTCATGATGAGCACGCTTTTCTATTGGCAGGTAAAATTTGTCATCTCCAACAGGTAAAATTTGTGATCTCTCTGTGTATATTAGGCTCTTTGGTTGGGCTCTTCACCTCTTGAGGTGAGGTTGAGAGTTCAACTCGTCCCTATGACACAACAATTGTGTGACCTAGGTCAATGTATTACCATCATGATAGATTTAAACCACTTGTTTTTGGACACTCCTTTTCTTCATGTTCAGTAATCTAACTCTTGCTTTCTGAGATATGGATGGTCCCATGGGTACTATGCCCCTTCACCTATGTATAGTTGTTCTTTCAATCAAATTAAAACTATGAAGAAGATTAGGCTTCGGCCAAACTTCCTGGGTTTCTTTAGTTCTTCAAAGAATTCAGGTTTATCCCTTCTTCATGTTATCCTAATAGTTTTCATTCAAACTCTGAGGGAGATTAGGCTTCAGCCAAAATTCCTTGATTTTTTGAGCTCTTCAAAGTATTCAGGTTTATCCTTTCATCATGCTATCATAATAGTTTTGATCTCTTCTGCAACACTGACATCTCCTCAATCGTTTCCTTTTACTCAAACAATATACTCTCTCTTAAGAGTTTTCCTTCTAATATAGCTCAAGTGTATTATCTAATATACTAATTATCTTGAATTTTTTGATTAGTAACTCAAGAATAGTTATCAAGTGAATCCATTCAAGCTATTCAACTTACTAAAGATGCATTCATAATGAAATACATTTAAGAGTATCGTGGGTGAAATTGTACTACATTTAAGAGTATTTTGGGTGAACTTTTACTACCAAGCTATGTGGCATTCATTCGATCAAATAATTGAAAGATATCGAATATGTTCGTTTTATTCATGGTTATCCAGATAAACAACGAAAAAAACGAACACGGACGTGCTTTCAATCGAAAAAGTTTTTTATCAAAAGCGCTTTCGATCAAAAAGAATTTCGATTGAAAGCGTTTCTTATAAAAAACTTGCTTCTAACCAAAAAATATTTTTTTTTTTACATTCAATAATAAAGGTCATTCCACACATGCTTGTTTGCTAGTCTATAGAGCTCTAATACTACCATTTCTTTCATAGAGGCCTTTCTCCACCATACCATTTAGGTATTGATCTATTTTTTATTTATTGTTTATTTTATTGTTTTGTTCATTGTATCATTCATATTGTATGATTCACATATGCGTCTCTTACATCTCTCTAATTTCTATTTATATAATCAATTGTATGGGTTTTAATCATCAATTGTATACATGTTCAACTCGTTAAAGCATTTCTTGCTTGTATACATTGATGAATAAAATTTAAAATAAACCACTACTATGATTGTCTGACTTGCTACATCCATTCTTACTCTCACAGTGGTATAGGACTGAGCATTAGATCTATTGAGATTGTTTGAATCACCACCTTGATTCCCACTCTCTCAATAGTTTAGGGAGTATATAGGGACTGTTTTGATTGTCTTATTCTTTGACTTTTACTCTCAGAATAGTCACTTAGATTCCTATGAGCATAATTATTGTAGGTCACAAGGTGTATAGAAACTACTGTGATTGTCTGATTCTTTGACTCTTACTATCACAATAGTTATATACAGTCATGTGACAAGACTCATACATAGTATAGTTGAGTGTATATGAACTACTATGAATGTCTAATTCTTTGACTCTTACATTCTTAGTAGTTACATATATTCACTTTAAGATTATAATGGCACTTTCTATTTAATTATAAATCACTTATCTAGCTAACTATCCATATTTCTATCATTTCTCTACACATACTATTAATTAATCTATCCATACACTTACTGATGTATCTATTTATATGTGTGCTCAAAATGTATTTGAGTATCTATCATTTTATTTATGAGACTTATTTTTTATTATTTCTTTTATGAATTAGATTAGTGGTTAAAGTTTTAATATCAATTCGGATAGTCTTATAGTCTATTTTTTATTTTTGCAGCCATGGTAGGTAAAATAAATAAGCACAAGCAAAATTTTTTGAAAGATTTTGTGTGTGTGCACATGTATGGAATGAGAGAAGATCAAACCACTCTAGCCATGGAAATATCTAATTACAAAGATATCATTGAGCAATTGTCTAGAACTATTGGAGACAATGTCAAATTGTCAACAACTCTAGTATATATTATTCACACTTCTTCTAGAAGAAGAAGTTCATGGTGGAGTCGCTGCAACTTCAAGTCCTACACACACACACACACAACAGGTATAAAATATTACAACATCTCAACAAGATATGGTGTTGGGTGCCTTGGTTTAGACACTTGCCTCTCTTCAAGACTGCTAAGGTTCAATTCCCATGGACGGCATTAGTGTTCTATAAAAAGGATCTTTTTACAATATGCATTATTAAAAATCATATCAATGGCAGCGTGCTTTTCACGAAATAGATTTTCATGTAATCACATTTAAATTTATCTTTATCAAAGTGCTTTTTTGGTATTGCTTTTTGAAGAAGCATCAAATACTATATAAGAGACCAAGGGCTCATTGTTCAATATCACTCAAGGAGCTTAAGTGCTCAACACAAGGAGAAGGTCTTCTTGAAGACAAAGTGTTCACACACTCTTGAGGAGGTGGTCACTAGGAGGTGCTCTATTTTGGAGGAGGAGTTCTCACACTCTTGGAGGAGTTGTGGTCTACATCTGGGTGATTATTTGGAGGATATTCTGCCAGCTTACCATCAACATTCATTGTTGATTTATTATGGCTAGAAGGTCTATTTTCATTCTTACTTCCTAGGTCACTCCTTTCTGATTTAGGTTGATCAGAATTTGGGTTTGTTGTGCAACAATTCTAAACTGTTCTTATTCTCCATATTTTCATATACACACTCTTCATACGTCTTAGGCACACAATCTCTTATATCTAGTTCCTATTTCTGCTTAGACACAGACATTGTTAGTTTGTATCATATGCACGCATTGTAA